>CAEGAE010082128.1:0-11697 GCA_903067095.1 Girardinus metallicus | reverse complement strand
GGAGGAAGTCAGGAGGAAGACTGGAGGAAGTCAGGAGGAAGTCAGGAGGAAGACTGGAGGAAGTCAGGAGGAAGTCAGGAGGAAAACTGGAGGAAGTCAGGAGGAAGTCAGGAGGAAGACTGGAGGAAGACTGGAGGAAGTCAGGAGGAAGACTGGAGGAAGACTGTAGGATGTGTTGTAGCAGGTTTTGGTTTTTCCTCATTGACTTCCTGCTTTGATGGATTCAACATAAGCTTTGTTCTGTTTGGAAGCACCTCACCTCATGGGTGTATGTAAAATTCTGACCTATGTGGATCAGACATGTCCTGGTTCTGGATGTTCCTGATGTTCCTGCTTGTGGTTCTGCAGGTCGCTGGTGTTCCTAGGCTTCCTCACGGTTCTGGGAACTGGGATTGGGTCGTACATAATGCTGATGGCGGCGCTGAGTCCCTGCCCCCTGCTGGTCAACGACGGTCCTGGCGCCGCCATCATGGTGAGTCCAGGAGATTCTGATGGGTCCAAATGGTTCTGGTGGTTCTGATGGTGACCGTCCTCTGTCCAGGTACTGGCCTGGATCCTCTTCATCTTCTCTCTGTCCTACGTGAAGGTCATCATCGGGCTGATCCTGCGGGATGAAGGTCACAGCGCCCTCGTGTGGTGCGGAGCGGTGGTGCAGCTCGGCTCCCTACTGGGAGCCGTCACCATGTTCCCTCTGGTCAGCGTCTACGGCCTGTTCACCTCCGGGGACCCATGCAGCACCAGCTGCCCCTGAGGGAACCATGAGGTGGACCCATGAGGGGAACCATCATGGGTCCACCTCATGGTTCCCCAATAAATCAGAAGGATTTCAATGTTGCACTCGGTTTTAGTTTTTGCCCTTTTGTTTTATTAAAAATCTGCACATTTGTCATAATTTTGTTTTAACTGCATTTATTTTAATTTCATTGTTTGCTTTATGACAATAAAATAAAAATCTCCAGGAATCTTCTCACTGAGTCGCCTTCAAAGCTTCTCTTTCAGTTTCTTCATTGCATCTGAGTTTGATGAAAAAACTCAATAATTCTCATAACATTGTTAAATAAATATTCTGTATTTCGTCTTTCTGGTCCATCAATGTAACGTCAGTCGTTGGATTTGCCGAAGTTGCTTTTGAAACATAAAAATAAAACTTCAACTTTGTAAGATTGGATAAAATGTGTCAGGAATGACGAGTTAGTGAAGAAGAGTGAACCAACAGGTCGGCGACGGTGTGCTGGTTTCCTTTATTCTTACAGGTTCGGACTCAGACTGACGCTGGCAAACAGCCTCAGAACATCCCAGCTCAATCAACTCCCAGAACCAAGACAAGAATCCCGCCGCCCACGTTTAAATAACCCCGGGAACAGGTGAGGGAAAAACACACGAAGATCAAGTTGACAGAATACCGGAAACTAATTCAAGTAAAACAAGCCCTGACCTAGAAAGACACACAGAAATACCTCAAAATAAATAGACATCGAGGTTTCTTCTTTTCTCCGTCAGTTGAACACCTAGCCGCTGAGTAAACTCCCAGCATTCTCTGCGTCGGTCAGCCGTCACTTGTTGTTCTTCCTCTTGACGCAGATGAGCGCCCCCCCTTGGTGGAGAGGTAGAACAGCGGGTGGACGACGCTGGCAGCGGACAGCAGCAGGATGGAGATGGGCGTGAGGACGCAGCTGAACAGCTGCTGGTTCTGAATCTGGAACTTCTGCATGGCGGCCACCGGGATGTAGCAGAGCAGGTTGACGGCCGTGGTGGCGCAGACGGTCCGGAAGGCCTTCCTCTTGACCGGATGCAGCCGGTCCCGGCCGGGGCCGGACGTCCTGAGCGCCCGGGCGACCCTGACGGTGGCCCACACCATCAGGTGGGTCAGGAGCACCATCGCTGCGAACGGGACTCTTCTTATCACGGCGCCGGAGAGCGACGACATGTCGTCACTGACCAGCGTGGTCGTCATGGCGGCGGACAGCGAGCAGAGCCAGACCAGCGCGGCGCTCGCCTCCCGCCAGCGGTGGGTCCTCAGCAGCGGGTAGGCCGTGGGGTGGAGCACCGCCACGTACCGCTCCATGCAGATGAAGCACAAACTCATCGGGCCGCCGACCTGGCCGTAGCTCAGGATGACGGAGAGCAGGGCGGACTGGTGGCGGCGGTACAGGAAGAGGAAGAGCAGGTTCAGCAGGTACACCAGGTACAGGAAGCTGTGGAAAAGCGCCAAGTTGCAGTTGAGGATATCTGCGGCCTTGTTGGCGGCGAAGGAGATCCACAGCAGCTGGGCTGTTACCGGCAGGCCGACGACGAAGGTGAAGGCGTTGATCAGAGCCAGAGTTACCAGGTATCGTCCTTCCAGCAAACATTCCTCCCCTCCACCAGAGTCAGAGCGGTTGCTGTAGGACTCCGCCATCTTCTCCCACTGAAAACAGGAACACAGCAGAGCTGAAGGTCACTGGAGCTTTTGCAATGCTACTCAGCTGATCTCCCTTGTGAAAATACCATCTTGTTGCCATGGTTACACATCACGACAACTGTGTGAAAGTAAAAAGTAAGAGCAAAAGTCCTTCCAGCTGCTCAGCATCCAAAACCAGAGGAAATAAATTAACAATGAATTTATCAGAGCAGCAACATTTTTCTGTTTATTCTGGGAGGATTATGGGATGGAGCGAGAAGTTATCTGAAATAAACGGCCTGAACTCCTGACCAGAAACAAAAGTAATTAAAACCATGTGAAGAAGAAAACGAGTCCAAACTTACCGACGGCGTTGGAGGCTGAAACCGAACTGAGTCTGATCCTGGTTTCCTGGAAGCTGAGCAACGCCAACACACCTGATTTTCATAACAGCAAAACACGAATTCATCTTGTGACAAGAAACGCAAATATGGATCCTGAGTTTCATGTCTGAATTTTGGTTCCTGCTGCATGAAGATTCCCTCCAGGAAAACCAGCCTGATCAGAAGTTTCCTTTCTCGTTCTCCCACTTCCTTGTTGCTCCAAAGTCAGAGTTCTGCCGATCAGACCGGACCCAACTCTGTCCAGTTCTGAGGAGAAACTAGTTTCTGATTGTGGAGGATCGACCAGCTGAGCATTTTCACCCGTTTTAATTTTGCCAAAATCAGATTTAGATTCTTCACACAGAACTTTTCTACTTTCTCTTCATTTGGTTTCTTTGTTCAGATCTTCATTCGTTTGGACCTGATCCGCATCAGAAAGCATTTTTAGATTTTCTGAAGATTCTTGAAGCTTCCAGAAATTCTACAGTTTTCTTTTAAACATTTGTTTATTTGTTTTAAGTATGAAAATAATTCCCAATAAATCAGCTGAGCTTTGCATCTGACTGGCAGCAAACAAACATGCAGCTTCATGCTGATGAGAAGGAAACCAAATCCAACTAAAGAATCGACCCAAAGAGCCGATAAACGCAGAAAAAGTCCAGATGAAACACATGAATTAGTTTTTATTGAAACGTCCTGAAGTGGATCAGCAACATTAAACACAGAATCAGACTCAGAAATCCAGGAAGCAGCTGATAAACGTTAATATTTAAACCTCCGTTTGCTTCGTAAAATCAGCTTTTAGAAAAGCAGGTTAAGTTTTAAAGAATCAGTTTGAAATCCACATGTGACATCACTTCCTCTTCCTGTTGGAATATTTACAGGAGAAAAAGCAAAGCGGAGTACGGTGGCTGGTAAAGGTCATGTCACTAACTGCTTCAGTGCAAACAGATTCAAACCAGATTCATCTCAGAAACTCACAAATTCAGAGAAAAGAAACAAAAATAAACTTTAAAGATTTTAAAAGTTTGCAGCTTTGAAGTTTTGAAATGATGTGAAAAGTATAAAAATGCAGTTTGGTATAAAAATAGACTGAAGGACAAAGAACTGCAGAAACCTTCAGATCTGTGCAAAATATTTGAACCCTGATTTTAATAAATGTGTCTGATTCTAATTAATTAAGATCAACAGTCCATTTAAAATGATCATCTTGTTGCAGAAACAAACTCCAAGTTGACTGAAAACCAAATTATTGCTTGATAAGTTTAATCACTGATAAAATTATTTAAATCCACAAACAGATTTAAATAAAGAAGCAAACATGAAATCCATCTGTTTTATTTTGAATTTAGTTCAAATTAATTATTTTAATTTAATCCAAGCAGCTAATTATAAGAGAAAATGTTTATTTTTTCAAAAATCTGAATGTGAATTATTGTGTTTACAAAACTTATTTATGTTTGAATTTCTGGATTTGTTGCAAAGCTTTGTGAAGTTTTAAATCAGTTAATAAATGTTTTATTATTATTTGTTTCCTCTGCAGCTGCATTCTGTCTCCCAGCCAGCAGAGGGCGACTCCAACGTGTGCAGAGGACGGACGGTGCATGTTTCATGGTGGACACCGAGCCCTGATTGGACGGCTTCTCTTGCGTTTTGGCGCTGAAGGAAAATTTAAAGGGATAAAAAACATTTTTATTCATTTTTTAGTTCCCAGTAGACGAAACAAACAAGGTGGCAGCAGGAACCAAAGAAGCTCTAAGTGAGCCGGTGTTCGGAAGAACTGAGGTTCTGTTCAGTTTGTTTCTCCTGGTTTCCAGTTTAAAGGCACTTTTCGTAGCGCTGCGGCGAAAACCGCTTCAGAAAGAATCCTCCGCTGTGAGGACCGGTCGCTCAAGATTTGTGAAAAAACAACCGGAAAACATGGAAGATCCGAGCCTGAAGGCACATTTGGACCCTGGAGAACCGTCAGTCGTTCTGGTCGCATTTCCTCCTGCAGGCTGCAGGGGGAGCATCATGTCAGGATGGGCGGGGTGAGAAACCCTAAGCCTACTAGTGCGTGTGCGGCTGTGGGCGGGGCCTGTGTGCAGATGTGGGCGGGGCCTGTGTGCAGCTGTGGGCGGGGCCTGTGCGCAGCTGTGGGCGGGGCCTGAGCGCAGCTGTGGGCGGGGCCTAGGAGTGGCTGTGGGAGGAGTCGCTGCTCAGGTCGTTCCTGATGACCTCGTTGACTGGAAGGAGAACAGAGACGCAGTTAAACCTTCGAGTTCAATCGAGACTAAAAATCAAAAACTAAAAACTCATTTTCTCACAAACGAACATCTAAGAACTTTTTAATCTTTTTAAAATTATATTCAAAATTCAAAACTTGTTTTTAAATCTGATTAAGAAAATTTTTAATAAAGTTTGCTTTTCATATTTGACTACTTAATAATTTTATTATGTACGTTTTATTCCCAATGTTCAGCTGAGAAAATCATTTTCTGAAGTTTGTTGCTGGGCGGATCAGACGCTTCGGGTCGGACCAGAACCTGCAGAACTCCTCTGGGATTAATAAAGTATATTCATCCATCCAGGTTTCCTGTCCATCACGGGGGTCTGAGGACCAATCGGCTTGTTGATCTCGTTAAGGATCTGGGACCCGCCCGCCTCTCGGCTCTCACTGGAGGACGGGAATTCTGGTCCAGAGAACCGTTCCCTAATGGCGTGGCGAGGGAAGCGGTCAAAGCATCGATCCAGAACCGGACCAGCGGCTCGTTTGGGTTGCGTGGACTTTAGATAACCTGGAGATTTTAACTTTCTGCTGAATAAGAACTAAATGAGTTCAGAGGCTTCAAGTCAGGGAATTATTATCATTGCTAATATTATTATTTCTGTTTCCCAAAGAAAAGATGCATCAGGATCTAAAACACGTCCTGCAGCTTCATCCTCCGGAGGTCGGACCGACGATCTGGACTGAGACGGGCCGCCGCTCCGCCGCCGCCGCCGCCGCCGCCGCCGCCGCTCGCTCCTCTGATGGCGGCTGGTCTTCTTCTCCTCACAGCCGCAGACCGGGACCGTTCCCTGCCTCCGGCTCCGCCGCGCTGAGGTCACGGGTCTGATGGGACGCAACAGGAAGCAGCTGCAGCGGCCCAGAGGAGCTCCTCTTCCTCCTCCTCAGCATGATGAAGGCTCGCCAGAGTTTCTGCTCTGTCGGGTTCTAGCAGCTGGTTCTGCTGGTTGACCCGCAGCTCGCTTCGTGGCTCCTGTCCTGCTTTGGGTTCCGGCCGCATGAATGAAGTGGCAGAAAGGTCAAAGGTCGAGCTTTTTCTTTCTGCAGCTGCATTTCTACCCGATGGCAGCAGAAACACGTTAAGAAACGTTTTAAATCCAGAAACAGATTTTAATTTTTGATGAAACTCTTGCTTGATTTCCTGATTCAGAACCTTTGACCTCTGACCCCTGAGAACAGAAGCTTCCTCTCACCGTCATCCAGGTACATCTGGTCCAGCTCCTGCGGCTCTTCCTTGATGCTGACGCCCCCCACCCGGACCCGCCCTGCAGGTTCAGGAGCCTCCGGGGGGTCCGCGGGCCGGGCCGGGTTCTGAGGGAACAGGGTCGGGGTCGGGGTCGAGGTCGGGGAGTCTGCAGGCGAGGGGGGGCGGCGGGGGGATTCCTGGATGATGGAAGGGTGGGGGGGGGGCGACCTGGAGAACGGAGACAGATCCTGCAGTTTGGGGCTGGAGGCGGGCGAGCGGCCGTAAGCCCCGCCCACAACGCACGGCCTGAGGTCGGGGGTCACCGGGGTGGCGACCTGGGCGCTGTAATATGGCTTTGGGTGCAGCGAAGCATGATGGCCGCACAGCAGGGCGGCGCCGTAGTCGTCATGCGGCTCCGTCTTTATCATCGGAACTGAAAGGAGAAGAAGAAGAACTGGATCAGAACCGACACGTTCCGGTCTAGGCAGCTCTGACCTGGGGCTGTGAGCAGGAAGAGAGCAGGAAGAGAACAGGAAGAGAGCAGGAAGAGAGCAGGAAGTGAGCAAGAAGAGAGCAGGAAGAGAACAGGAAGTGAGCAGGAAGAGAGCAGGAAGCGAGCAGGAAGCGAACAGGAAGAGAACAGGAAGTGAGCAGGAAGAGAGCAGGAAGTGAGCAGGAAGCGAACAGGAAGTGAGCAGGAAGAGAGCAGGAAGCGAACAGGAAGTGAGCAGGAAGAGAGCAGGAAGAGAACAGGAAGTGAGCAGGAAGAGAGCAGGAAGCGAGCAGGAAGAGAACAGGAAGAGAACAGGAAGTGAGCAGGAAGTGAGCAGGAAGAGAGCAGGAAGCGAACAGGAAGTGAGCAGGAAGAGAGCAGGAAGTGAGCAGGAAGAGAGCAGGAAGAGAACAGGAAGAGAACAGGAAGTGAGCAGGAAGAGAACAGGAAGTGAGCAGGAAGAGAACAGGAAGTGAGCAGGAAGAGAACAGGAAGAGAACAGGAAGTGAGCAGGAAGCGAACAGGAAGTGAGCAGGAAGAGAGCAGGAAGTGAGTAGGAAGAGAGCAGGAAGCGAACAGGAAGTGAGCAGGAAGCGAACAGGAAGAGAGCAGGAAGCGAGCAGGAAGAGAGCAGGAAGCGAACAGGAAGTGAGCAGGAAGATAACAGGAAGAGAGCAGGAAGCGAGCAGGAAGCAAACAGGAAGCGAGCAGGAACAGAGAAGGAAGCAAACAGGAAGTGAGCAAGAAGCAAACAGGAAGCGAGCAGAAAGCGAGCAGGAAGTGAGCAGGAAGTGAGTTTGCCAACTGTTTCCTTCTGTTTGCCAACTGGAGGAAACAGTTGGCAAACAGAAGCAGAAGTGAAAATGGTTTCTTTACGTCTCAAAATAAATTTGCTTTGGAGTTTTAACACCTGCAGCTGCACAAAAGAAACTTTTGCACTTGTTTCCTGAACAGCTGCAGCTTCTGGCCATTTCAGCGTTTCCTCCAGTTTTGCGCTTTCACAGCAGGAAGCTGCAGCGCCCCCTGTGGGGCAGGGCGGGGCGCTGCAGCTCTGCCACAGCTTTGAACCGCCCCCTGCATTTCTCTCCAAGGATGCGGGGCGATCCGCCGCGGCTCAAGGTTTATTTTTAGGCGGGCAGGAAGCGGGCCGCTCCCAGCCTGCTGCATGAAGCTGCAGGTATGGAAAAAAACTAATTTTATGACTTCTGTTTTACAATGGACAAATAAAAGTGTTGCTTTGTTCCTCCCAGGCTGACCGGCGCGACGTGGGGGACAAAATGTTCCCAATTAGTCTGAGACGGACGATCAGGAAACCAGAAGGAGCCGAGAGGTGGAGAGGAACGACAGAAAACCAGCGTTCGTTTCCGTCATGGCCGCCTGCGCCATCGTCATGGAAACGATCATGGCTGAAAGGAAGAAAATAAAACCTGGAGCAAAAACATGAATCTGTCTGCTGCCTTTTATTTAATGTCACAGGAAAATGAAAATTAAAGAGGAAATGTTCAGGTTTCTGCCTGTGGGGGGCGCAATAACCAGTTCAGTGCCATCAGTCTTAGTCGCAGCACCAGTTTAACCAGTTTAACCAGTTTAAACCTATTTCAAAGAAGCCGAGAGCAGAGAAGGACCCAAAGCCAGGTGGTGGTAGCATCATGCTGTGGGCTTCCTGCCCCCAGTAGTGGGAAGTTTAGCAAAGACAACGGATAATAAATTCACACATCCAGCTCTAGTCCCAGTTTTCCTCGGCAGCTCACCGTTGGTGGGAACGTAGGAGAAGCGCTGCAGCTGACTCCGCTTCCTCTTGCCGTTGCTGACGTAGAAGTTGACGTGAACGGGGGAGGAGAGGCGCTGCGTCCGGTACGGCGGGATTTCAACCAGCAGCGAGTTCTGCAGCACAAAGCATTCCCTGTTCCTGTCAGAAAAACTCGACAGCCAAAACATTTCAATAGTCTGAGGAAAACGTTTCATCGGTCCGATCAGTGGAACTGGGCCGATGCGACGCAGCAAAGCATCATGGGTCGTTTAAGAGAAATATTAATATTGGTGAATATTGAATGTCAGCCGAAACAGCAATAACGATATCGATGCAGCTTAAATTCATCAGATGAATCATCTGGATTTCTAACCAATCAGCAGTTAGACAGAGTCGCTGGTCAAACTGGGACCAGTCCAGCAGCCTGGAAACCACCCAGCTGACCTCTGACCTGCCTTTAATAATAATGTTTTATTTATTTATTAAGAATCGAAACAAACACATGAAAAGCTGCTGCTTCACTAAACCACAGAATCTGGACCAAATTAGCAGCTAACATTGTTAGCAGCTAATGCTAACAATGTGTGGATGAGACAAAACTTTATGAAGTTATTAAAGAGGAACAATCTAGAGTTATAGATCTAGAGTTGTGGATCTAGATCTAGAGTCAACACATAGTTATTCCAGCCAGAAACCAGAAACCATCTGACCTTTGACCTGAACCTCCAGAGCCAAAGTCGGCCTTCTACCAGCTGCAGAACATTTCCAGGATCAGAGGACTAATGTCAGACCTCTCAGGTTCTGGTTCTGGTTCTGCTCTACATCCAGAACCAAACTTGGAAAAGCAGCATTCAGCTTCTATGCACCACAGCTCTGGAACAAACTTCCAGAAAACTGAGAACAGCTGAAACACTGAGTGCCGTTTACTCAGAACTTTTCTCTTCCTCTGATCTTCAGGTTTTCTGCTTGTTTGCTGTTTTCTTTTGCTTCTAATCGTGTAAAAGTGGCGAGCTGCTGATAAACGAGTCTGTTTCTGAATGCATTTGCAGTTCTGAACCAACAGAGCTGAAAATGTGACGGAGAGACTCAGCTTTGTGTCCAACAGGAAGTGACTCGGTGGGCCTGTGAGCGTGAAGAATCCTTAGTTTGGTTGATTTTACAGATGATATGAAAAGTTCTTACCGGCCTCAGCGCGTCTCTCTCCACCGTGGCCTCGCTCTCCCAGACATGGTGGCCGTCTGCATGAGACAACATGACGGATCAGAAAACCGTGACATCACAGGCGGCTATATCGGGTCGTTCCTCAGAGCCCGGCGCCGGACTCGATCGGAACCGAATAGACTTTATCTGAAACCAATTTACTGGACGGTCAGTAAGTCCAGGCCAGAAAGCCGCCGTTCTCTGACCGCCTGTTTCTCCTG
Organism: Girardinus metallicus; assembly: GCA_903067095.1. NCBI lineage: Eukaryota > Metazoa > Chordata > Actinopteri > Cyprinodontiformes > Poeciliidae > Girardinus > Girardinus metallicus. The sequence continues at coordinate 1,818 of CAEGAE010082128.1, read as the reverse complement.
GAGCAGGTTGAACTTCACCCAGACTTCTACATATTTTACTGCCTGCTTCTTTTTTTCTGTTTCTGTTTGCTGCCTGTTTCCAGCGCTGAGCAGCGGCCGTCGTTTCTCAGGCTGTTTCTGCAGCTCAGATGTTTAATAACCGCAGATTTTTCCGGATTGTTCCGGAATTTTCCGGCTCTGGATCCCTGGATCATCGGCTTTGATCCAGGGAACAACCTTCAGCTGCGGTTCCCAGTCCGCTGTGCTGGACTGCCTCCAGTTCCCCCAGTTTAACGGCGGAGCCAGAAAACCGCTCCCAGTCCAGCCAGCTTGTAAACCAGTTTCCTCTGCCGCTCCCGCTGCGCCCAGGCCGCCTCCCGGCCTCCGCGGCCTACTCCAATCCTTCCCGTGAGGCCGAGAGCCGCGGCCTCCGCAGGGATCAGGCGGCGCGCCTCAGTTATTTGTCATGTTTTGTGTAGAACTGGAACCAAGCGGCTCCCTGTGCTGCAGAGCTGCAGCTTGGTGGAGCTGCCGGCGTCCAGGACCTTCCAGGACCTTCCAGGACCTTCCAGGACCGTCCAGAAAGTCTCTACTCTCTAGAACCAAGATGGCTGCCGGACTGCGGTTAGAGCTGCACCGGGACGGAGGACAGACGGCCGGGACAAAGTCCTCCAAGATGGAGGATGGCAGCAGATCATAAAGGACTCGTGGACGGCTCTGTCTATCAGACGAGACGTCGAGCCGCCATCTTGGAGAGGGCGACCGCTCCACTCAGCGTTATGATTGTCAGGCGCAATGAAGGATCAGCGCATTTAGTCAATAATAACTTACTAAATACTAAACAGATGTTAACCCTTTTTTACTCATTCAAACAGTTATTATAGCTACATGTACAAGGACATTTATTTTTGAATTGTTTTGATACATAGTTCAGCATATTTAAATATTCTTAGTGGGAAAAATAGGAGTATAATATTCTGATATGATATATGATGAGTAGTTTACAAAGCACACAGCCAAGTTTTTGTATAAATTATTTAGTAATATTAATACATATTCATATTGTATATATTCTACCTTCAGATTGGCTCAGCAGATTCATCCTGTCCTTCAATCCGTTTCTCACTTTAAAACACATTCAGAACAAAAACGGGAGATTTGGGAGCCATCTTACTTTAGTCAGAGTGAAATAATATAAATAATGTTCTTGTGAATATAACATATAATATTACAATAATAATATCGTTTTATTTCTAATGCAGAGCTCTTGTGTCAGATTATCTAAATTAATATTAGGGATTAATTACAATTTAACTATAAAAGTGACTAAATCTGAGTTAGCCTTCCTAGCAGGGTTAGGGTGACCCTGACCCTGACCCTGACCCTGACCCGACCCGGTGTTACCCCGAGCTAACATCAGCCGGTGGACATAAATATCCATCCATCTTCTGTTCACCTCGTCCCTTAATGGGGTCAGGAGGAGCTGCTGCCTCTCCAGCTACGTTCCAGGTGAGAGGCGGGTCACCTGGACGGGTCACCAGTCTGTCACAGCTATAAATATCATAAATATGCTAGAGTAAAATTAACTAATCATAAAATATAAACGGTCATTTGTCCACTCTGCTTGTGAAAAGTGATCTGGAGAAAAACCAGGGTGTTTCCTCCGGAATCTCAGCTGAGAGAAGAAACAGAGAAACGGATCCGATCTGAACCGACGCAACGCGATGCAGCGGGGCGGGGGGGGGGGGGGGGGGGCGGCGGGGGGGGGGGGGGGGGGGGGGGGGGGTGGGGGGGTGGGGGGGGGTTTTGGGGGGGTTTCCCGGGCGGGTATCCCCAGAC
>CAEGAE010082121.1:0-17095 GCA_903067095.1 Girardinus metallicus | reverse complement strand
ATGTCGATGTGCCCTTGGGCAAGGCACTTAACCCCAAATTGCCTACCGATCTGCATATCGGTGTATGAATGTGTGAGTGCGAATGGGTGAATGACACTAGTGTAAAGCGCTTTGAGTGGTCAGAAATGATCGGATAAAGCGCTATATAAGTTCTGTCCATTTCATTTGCATGATTTGTCATTTTTCTCCTTCTACCAGAATCTGGATGATAAAAGTCTTCAGGTTGGCGTTTTGGTCTTAACGCGTCCTTTTTTTTTTTGTTTACAAATTATTTTTATGTGTTCTTTCTGTTGTTTATTTTGTATATTTAAAATGTCTTCCAGTTCCAGCGTTAGACGTTCACTAACATTTAAAGGTTTTATTGTGCCTTTACCATTATATTGCTTAAAAATTGTCTCAAAAAACAACAATATTATCGTTTATCGCAATAACTTCTGGGACAATTTATCGGCCAGTATAACTTGTTAGGCCTAACTGTTGTTTTTGTGCACAAATTTACGGATTTCTGCTGCGGAGTAATTACATAATTTTGCCATTTTTTAACTCACTTCTTAACTTGTAAAATAATGCATCAAGCTACAGGTGGGCAATATGGATTTAAAGTGTTATAACGATATTTTGTGGTAGTATTGTGAGAAAGACAAAAGTGACAATAAGAACTATTTGTTACTGCGTGAAGCAGCATTCATAGCCACTTAAACAGAAAAACGCTTCTTTAGGACTCCACAGTCAAACAATACAAATTATATATCTAACATGACACTAAGAGGACTTTAATCTGTAAAATAATTTTTAGAAACTGCAGCTTTAAAGCCACAACTGTTTAATATTTGGTATAAATTGAGAACAGTAACCAAAATCATAAGAAAAGACCAAGATGGGTCAGATGTTTGTGCTTACAGAATGATAAAAACCTCTGATTACTCTTGTATGAAAGATGAAAAGAATAAATATTTTCACACAAACTTGATATATTTGATATTTTTCCTTTCAGCTGAAACGCTGTGGATGTTTCCAAAGTGAGAATTCATTTTGCTTTCTGACTGAAAGTAAACACAAAAAAACAGCAGCGAATGAATTATTCATCTGCCAAAACTATTTTGGAGCCACACAGAGAGGAAAGCTATCAGTAGCTGGAGCTCAGCTCTTCCTCCTTGTGTTTCTAAATTCCCTTCAGAGGTTTGACGTTCACTCCCCGGCGTATGTGTTCATTTTTATAACCGTTTCTTTCTCTTCCCTCCGAACCATCAGTCCTAGCAGCCTGCCTGACTGCTCTTGTCCTTTTCTCATTTTTCTCTCTGCCGTTGTTTCATACAGAGACCCTTCTCTGTCAAAGTTAAAGCTATAGACAAAATATCTGAAATAAAAACCATCTTCACAGGACGGATGTATTCACATGTCTGATTTCTGACTCATTTATTCTTTCTATATTTGCTCATAATGTTTTAATTTAAACATTTCTGTTGCAACTTTGCTTCTCTCACTATCCCGCACTGCAAAAACACAAAATCTTACCAAGTATTTTTGCTCTAGTTTCTAGTGCAAATTTCTTAGCACACTTGAAATAAGACAAAACTAACTTCAAAGTAGCTTTGTAGATGTAGAGGCTAGTAGGGCTGTAACGATACACTAATCTCGCGATACAATATGTGATATTCCGCTCGCGATACAATATATATAAACCACAATATTCAGCAAACGATACGGTTCAACACGATTCAATACATTTTCATGACTTTCTGAAAGACAGAGTGATTTTGGTGATATTTTGTAACTGTTCTGTGGACTTGAATTGAATTCATTGATCTGATGTAATACTGTGTAGTAAGTATTACACAGTTTTTGTTATACATTTGCTTTGTTTAAATGTTAATTGTGTGTATTTGGTTATGCAGAAAAAGAACCTTTTTTGTCTTATTCACTTATATTAGATAATGTAGTTTATCTATGTAATTTCATCATTTAATTAATTGTAAGTGGTTGTTTCATCACACGTCATGTGCAACGTGGTAAAATATGTCCTGTGTGATAGCTGTCATTTAATTCTTGACACAAAACTCAAAGTAGGATTTAACGCTTCGATCCTCGCGGATGAAAAATCGATACTTTCTGAGGAAACAAAAGTATTGATACAAATCGTAGAATCAATAAAATTGCACAGCCCTAACAGAGGCTTGTTTTAAGTAAATAATTCCTTAATATTGGTGAGAAAGTTCTAGTTCTACTATTGCCGTTGCCTAGCAACCCCAGCCAGGTCCTGCCCGTTACCTAGCAACCCAGTTCTAGTTCCACTGGCAGATTATTTCACTTAAAGCGTTTTTCCCATGTGATAAGTTAATTTATCTGGAACAATATCCATCAATATTAAGGAATTATTTACTTAAAACAAGCCTCTATTTCTTGCTGAAAAATTTATTTGTCTTATTTCATATTTGTACTAGAAACAAGACCATAATTACTTGGTAAGATTTTGTGTTTTAGCGGTGAACTTTACGTACTTTAGCTGCGTAATACATATACTGTTTAATCAGCAGCGTCATTTCATGCTCTCTTTCCGGGACGCCAAACCACCACGGTTCAAACGCTGCGCGCACAAAACTGTATTTCTGCTGGAAAATTGAAGAAGTGAGGAATGTAGCAGCTTTAAGGGTCTCTGGTGTTGCAGCACACTCCGCCTTAATCTATTCCTGTCCTTTCAGTGTTCACTCAGAGACCGGGAATCAGAATACTCCCGAGCCTGCGGGGCAGTACAGTCGGACCACTCTCAGATCAATGGGCTGTGGTGGCGGCGGGGGGCGGCTTAGGCGAGGGGGGCGGCAACAAACATTATGACAGAGAAGCGGGGAATGAAGAGAATTCAGACGGAGAGGGATGGAGACAGGAGAGACCGATCGATAGGCTGAACACTTCAGCACGCACACACACACACACCTTTCACACAACATTAACTACAATGAGGGATCCCAGAGCAGCAAATAGCAGCACACACACACACACACAGGCGTACAGACATGCTGCCTGAAAAAGGCCAGACATCAATCTTTACCTGCAGATTCATTCCTGCACAAATTATAATCCTGGTAAATTGTTTCAGGAAGCGTAGTTCATCAAGTCACGGAGTTCATACAGCAAATGCTAATAAAAGTTGCTCAGTTCTGGTGAAACATAACTCAGAAACAGTGAATGAAAATTATTTTTTTAATTATCAGCTTGTTTTTGTGGGAGGCTTCACCCAGTTCATTTCACCAACAGGACATTTAATTCTTGCACAGCAAAAGGAAATTTGCTTGTGGTTGATTTTAAAATGGGTTTTATAATCGTAGGCCAGTAATTCCTGTTGTTATAATTTTTCTCTCCATTTTATCTGATGTTTTGTATCGTTATTAATCTGATGGTAGATATGAGCAAGTTTTCAGGTAGTCATTCCTAACTAGAGTCACAACTACCAATCATTTATCCATCCATCCATTTTCTGTTCACCCTTGTCCCTTAATGGGGTCGGGAGGGTTGCTGGTGCCCATCTCCAGCTACGTTACGGGTGAGAGGCGGGGTCACCCTGGACAGGTCACCAGTCTGTCGCAGGGTACCAATCATTTCAACCGATTAATCAACGGATCTGATAAAAACAAATTTGGCATATTTTGAAGACTTCTCATTGAACCACTGAAGTATTTTTTATACAATGTTAAATTTAATTTTATTGCTTAACATGCAATAACAGAGCAATCCATTAGAGTAAGCTTGAACATTTGTAGATTAATTGATTAATTTATCATTAACCAATTAATAATTGGAAAAAAGAGCAATAGTAAAGATTGTGTGGATGTGCTTTACTTTACTGCTGTTCTTCTGTTTTGTGTGCGTTTGTTCTATATTTATTTTGTTTATGTATAACTTTGTTCATTCTTTTATTACACCATCAGGGTTGCCCTCAGTGCATTATAAGCCTGGCGGGGAGCCAGGCTTTTCTTGTGCCCCCACCAGGCTAAGCATTGTTTGTTTTAGTTTTTTTTTTAACGATTGCCTTTTTTTTAAGACTTTACAGTTGGTGTTAGGTATTAATCTTCCAGTCTTCCAATAACACATAATTATCAAGTGATACTTTCAAATTTCCTGTCAACTTTAAACATATTTTTTACTCAAAACACAGTGGATTGCTGAATGAACGACGGTTCTAGCGCCCACAGCACCAGGCTTAGCAGGTTTTCCGGGGGAAACCCTGTATTATGTTCAGTAAAGTCAAACCAAACCAAATAATTTGATAGCAAAAGTTGATTAATGGGAGATATTGTTATTTTTTACAGAATTTCACTGGATGGTGGTCACATTGAGTCTTAATACAATATTTTGGTTGTACTGACATAATGCAGAAAAATTCAAAGGTTATGAACATTTTTGCATGGTAAAAAGTCTAATTTATCTGTGAATTACAAGCATAACTAGCTGCTAAGCGTTTCTGTGAGTTTTGTATTGAAGCCTGGCTTCATGAGGCGTTATATGCAAGATTTATCTCCAAATTGTAACAAAAGCAGTTTGTCCTGTACCGTTTTCCCCTAAAAGCCGCTGAATCCGTCTTATTTTTCCACGTCTCTCAGTTTGTCTGGTTTAAGTGAGTCACGCTCACGCAGCGACCGAACCCGTCCGCTGCTGTCTTTGTTTTGAACATCCTCAGCCTGTTTTCATGGACACTGACCGCTGCGTCTGTTTGTGTCCACGTCCAGCTGACCCTCCGTGTTTCATTACGCGGCAGTTCGGCGCCGAGTGTCGCTCCTCATTGTCTTCGTTATCTGAAAGGCGATTAGGCCGCCACTGCTCAGCGTTGAAGTGGAATTCATAATGTGACACGAGAGCTTCTCCGAACGTTGCCACAACAAGAAAACACAATCGGTATCACGTGGACTGGAAATACGGAACAAAACACAGACAAAACAGCTGATACATAGAATAAAAGACCAATAATAACAGTACAAAGAGAAAAATGCAGTGAAAACAAATTACAAAACCAATACAATTTAATGAAGAGGTCAAGATCAAGAGGACGTAATTTGACAAGGACTTGAATTTATTCATTCTAAGTTGAGTGATTTGTTTTGTGGAAAAAAAATGGAGCAGCAAGAAGGTTCTGGGTTCAAATCTAACCCCAAAAAATATGACCATTAAGTAGGCCTGCAACTAACAATTATCTTAGTTATTGATTAATCAGTTAATCAGTTATTCTAACAATTAGTTGGTTTTTAAAAAGATTTTATAAAACACTGGAAATACATTAAAAAATACAAATAGACTAATAGTTAAATTCATTTTCTTCCTTTAGTGAACGCATGATCATTTATAGCAACACAAGCGTCTGCAGCTAAAAAAATACTACTAACTTCTGACTGTGTTGCTCTTTCAGCAAATGAAACTTTTTTTGAGTCTGTAAACTCCAGTTAATGATTAATCGATTACTAAATTAGTTGATGATTAATCAATTAGTCACATGTTAACAGATAGTTTCTTTTTTTCCCCCCCATCTTAAATGCAACATATATGCAAATTTTTTTGTACACTTTTAGCTTAATTACTTCTCTGACTGTGTTGCTCTTTCAGCAAAAGAAACTTTTTTGAGTTTGTAAGCTCCACTTAATGATCAACTGAAATAATCATCAAATAATTTAGTAATCGATTAGTCACGATTAATCGATTCAGCCCTACTCAACAGATTGTCGCTAGGTAACCAAAGAGTAAGTGAGTTAGTTGATGGCACCAATCTTGCTTAGCTAAATCCTGGCTAGCTCCTTTCCTCTGCCTACAATAATGCTGTGAAATTATTGACTATTCCACCATACATATGTTCTATTGATACTGATCAAGTGTTTATTTCAATATACATATTTAGAGATCCAGTACAGATTCAGTTCAGATGTGTAGGGTTGATTCCTCTAAGAAAGCGTCTTTCCTAGTCATATTCAATATGCTACATTAGCTTAGCGCCAGAATAAATTCCTGTTTTACTTATTAAAATTAAAGGAATTTCGTCATGTTATTGTTTTCAGTTTGGTATTTTTCTGCTCATTCGATGATTCTGTGGTATTTTTCATAAGCAGCCTGTGCCGTTGGTCCTTGTAAACACAGAGAGGAGGCGTTGCAGTTTGCTGCCTCAAACAGTCCGACTCACAGAGGGAAGCAAGAGTACATAAAGACGCAGCAGAAGATGAAGCAACAATCTGTCTTCTGAACCCAGACGCGTGCAGCAGATTTCCCCTCAGAACGGCTGCACAGCGACGAGATCAGGCCAAACCGGCACCTCAAGTACTCAGCTGTGACAAACATGTAACGGATAAATATCACAGCAACAGCAAAAACAAGCCCGCTGCGCTGACGTCGGAGCCATTACCCAAACAAAACTCACATCTGCAATTTAAGAAAAACGGCAGAAATGATTTTTCTTCTGTTTTTAGACATCTACTTTGTCACTGTCATCTAGAGAGTGGTGTTCGAAGCTTTTACCGCCCGGTGTGGTGTAATAAACAAGCAGAGATTTGGAGCTAAACCACCAGTGAATCATATTTTAAAGTCATTTCCATCAAGGCCAAGTATAACAGCACAGGCTTGTTTGTGCAGCCCTGACAGCTCAGATCCAAATGACCAAGTTTGGCCAGTTATTTCTCCAACAGCGATGACAAATATTATTTACCCAGTTCATCACGTTGATGATTAAAACATAAAACTTGAATCCACCTCTCAAGATGCAGATTTCTGCCTTCTTGTCTAAGACAAACAGGAGCCGCTCTACTGACCTACTTTGCTTGGTGGTAAACAGTTAAATTCAGTCCTTTTTATTAACCTCATTACCCTAACAGCCCAAAATGACAAATTAGCCGCATCAACTTCAGCTGGTACCTTACCCTCTACACAGGAGATTTTTCTTTCATTTGTCACATTTTTGACAGCTTAGTTTTCCTAACATCTCTGTCTCTGATGCTTTCATTAAAATACTGACAGATTCTTTCACACCTGATGGAAATGTGGAAAAAAACCCAAAACATTTATAGCAGTTGCATAATCTCACATCGGAAAATAAGCTTTTTTTCCCCAGATTGCGAACACCAGTTTACAAATCGTCTCAAAACCAGTCACACTGATCTGATATCAACATCTGTATCGCTCGTATTAAAAAACATATTAGATCGGGTCTTTGTGACAATGTTCCTGATCCATGAAGGCAGATCTATTCAGTCTAACTCTATGCTTTCTGCTCTTACTATTTATTTTACAATACATCTAGAATTCCTAATTTTACTTTCTAAAGCATTTGAAGAAAAAACAAAACTTTGTTGCACATTATTTTTACATGTTTGAGTAAAGTATTCCATTTTTTGTTTTTGTCAGTTTCGGTTTCTTTATTATTTATTTTACATTGGCTCTTCTACTCATAATGCACTGGCTGAACATTGTTTTTACATATTGGATGCAGTTTGTCAAGATATTGGTGTATTTAAGCTGGACTGGTGCAGAGCTATCAAATAAATTAGTAATTTGCTGCATTTATGTCTGTGTTAAAAAATAAAACTTATTTATGTAAATTCTGATGTTTCTGTGTATTGAATCGCATCGGCCCAAATATCGGTATCGGAAGTGTTTTTTCACTTCACTTAAATAAAAGTAGTCAAATGTTACAAGATATTAATGTGTTGATTAACCAATTTTCCGGAGGATAAATTGTCCCATAAGTTACTGGAACAAATGATAATTTTTCTGTTTTGAAACCATTTTCAAGAAATATAATGGTAAGATAATACAAGTACAACTTCTTAGAGATCAATGAACTTTCATTTTTAATAATTCGCTGGAGCACAGACTGCTACAGGAGATCCTTGCTGCCCACAGCCATCACCATTTATAGCAACTTTTGGAAGAATCCTAAATGATTTGAGTTTTAATTTTCAATAAAGTATTTTTGAATTTGAATTGAACACTTAACACTGGAACTCTAAAACATTTTAAATATCCAAAATAAACAAACAGAACAACAAATAAACAAAACTGTCCTTCACAAAAGAGGCTATTTGACATCACTGCGCCAGACTGAGGACTTTTTCCATTCAGCTTTTGGAAGAAAGAAAGAGAACAAAACAATCATGTTTATAGTTAAACAGTGTATAATCTTAAAGAGGCTCTTAACGGGAAAATTTTACTCTGTTTTATATGGCTTTGAGAACATTGAGAAAAACATTCTAGAAGTTTAAAACCAAAAGAAGCGGGTTGAAAATGTCAAACTGAGCTGCTGCTGTGGCGGTCTGCATTAAAAAAAATAAATAAAAAGGCACAAACAGTCAAACAAACAACTTACTGGATGAATTCAATTCACAATAATAATGTTTGTGTCGCCCCCTGTTGGCCGAATGTGTTAATCTAATTCACCTGCACTAAAATAACCCGCCGCTGTCATTAAGTTGGGCTTCAACAGAATTGCGTCAGCAGTAATTGGAATGAACCTAATGACTGGCGATTACTGTTCAGGTTTCATGAAGTTCATCTAAAAAAAGAAATTCATTTGAATTTATTCTGACAAATAATTAGTGCAAGTGGGCCTGAGTGTGTGCGGGTGGGAGCATGTAGCTGCAAACAACACACACTCATAACTTTTATTGCGTTTGCCCACACGTTCTACAGAAACGTCAGCAGTTTGTTGACCAACACAAGCGTGTCTACCTACACGCAGGAATGCACTTATAAAGCTCCTTTCCCTCTGCAGTGACTCATCAGTGAGTCACGGGTCCCAGAGGAGGCCAAAGTTGCCCCCCCCCCTCTGCCACTCTGCAGTTTGGCACCGAGCGGCAACAGGTTCGTGACGTCGCTTCATCATTAAGGGAAAGAAAGGAGCCAGAAGGGATGATTCACCGATCACTGGGGCGTCGCAGTCAAGCCCATATACGAGGGGAGGGGCGGGGGGGCCGGCTGCGATGCGCCTCGGATGAATACTTTCACCTGACAGGTTTGGGGTGTAGCAAGTAGGAGGGAGAGCGCGTAAGCACGGATCTGTTTTTAGGCATAGTCACAGGTATGAATTATACATGCCGCTTCAACTCTGCTGAAAGACGCAAGTAATGAAATGCCAGGGAGCGTATGTGACTCACACACACACATGCACACACACGCACACACGCACACAGACACACTTTACTGTATGTGAACGCAGGCCCGATGTACGGCTGAGTTACAGTCATCTGCAGAATGTGCTGAAAGGAGGGCAGGGAGGACTCCCACGGCTCTTATCGTTCTCTGCCCAGCTACACGGCGCGGACAGCGAGGGTTGGGCTACGGCTGCAAAAGAAGTTTCTCTGTGTTGGAAGAACAGCAACACAGGTGGAAAACCAAAACAGTGAAAGCAGATAGAAAAAACGAGGTACGTGGGGTTAGGTAAATCCAGTTCCTGGAAACTTTAAAAGAATCCGTTCGGCTGTTTTAGCTGCACGCAGATAATTTTATGTCCTCACAGACAATGACACAGTAAAGCTGAAAGGTATTTGTAGCACACCACCCGAATGAAGGCGCACACACCTCCAAGTTGTGCATCAGGTGAACAGTGAGGTTTATTAGAAATAAACCCTTAGTTTTACGGTAAGAGCTGTATGAACACAGTGTAAGCTACAAAACCACGCCCTTACAACCGTAACGTTTGTAACTAAAAATAGCATTTACCACTAAAAATATCAACTACAATTCCAAAACTATACTCTAGTGTTTGTATACAATAGACAAATTCACAGGTTTAACCGATCAATATTAGAAACATGCCGTATTTTTTGGACTATAAGCCATTCTGATTTTCATCTCCTTCCTGCTGAAAACTGGTATGATCCGTTTCTGGTGCTACGTGTTATTTTATTTTGAATGAATATGATGACCAAAGTTAAAAACATATGACATGGCATAAAGTTCATTCAAGTCATGAAAACAAATAACATTTCATGGCAAAAATTGGCTTGGAAGGCTCAAAAGTGGCGGCCATCTTGAAAAAAAGAATGTCCGTCATCCTGAAATTAAAGTGGGACATATGAAAAACGGCTTTTAATCTTGTTTCAACCCTTGAAGGCTTTTTTTTTTACAGTGAAACGCTACACCTGATGTCCGTCCTAATGCCAGGCGGAACAGCTGGAGCGTGGGCAACAGCATTCCAGGAAGTTTCAGAATAGAGACAGGAAGTGCATTTAGGAAACACAAAGCTTGTTCATAAAGCAGCTCTTACTCTATGAGTTGGTCCATCCCAGCACCCTGGGGCTCCGCTGGCTCCCCGCTGGCTCCCCAGGTCTGAGCCGCTGATCTGTCGATCCCTCTCTTCTTTCCCTGCAAACAAACAGGATATGTCATGAAATACTTTGACCTCGTCAATCTGGGAAAACAGAAGGAAGTTATGAAGGGAGGCAAATATTGTTCAATCATCAGTAGAATCGTGTTTCATTTTGAAAAGGACACTTTCTTTAATCTTTGTGGAAGCAGAGACAGCGTAGGATTGTTCACACCGCCGTCTTCTGTCTGAACTCCGTCAGCTGCTCTCCGAAGCCCCTCTGATCCCGAGGTGTTGAATTTCAGAGATGTTCTCACATTTTGTGATTTACGATTGGAGCAGAGCGAGACTTGGCTTCACTGCAAAAAAACGCACAATCTTACCAAGTATTTTTGGTCTAATTTCTAGTGCCAATATCTTAGTACACTTAAAATAAGACAAACTAACTTAAAGGTAATTTTTCAGCAAATAGAGGCTTGTTTTAAGCAAATAATTCCTTAATTTTGGTTTAAAAAAAAAAAGAAGTACTAGCTTCATTGGAAGATAAATTAACTAATAACATGGGGAAAATGTCTTGTTATAAGTGAAATGATCCGCCAGTGGAACTAGAACCGGGTTGCTAGGGAAAGACTGGGCTTGGCTGGGGTTGCTAGGTAACGGCGCCCATGTTATATGTTAAGTTATCCGCAGTGGAACGAGTACCTTTTCATCAATATGAAGCAGTTATTCGCCTAAAATAAGTCTCTGTACCTTGCTAAGAAGTTGCTTTTATGTTAGATTGTCTTATTTCAAGTGTACTAAGATATTTGTATTTAAAACTTGATTACTGAGCAATTGGTAAGATTGGTCAGTAATCTTAACAACTACTTGGTAAGATTTTGTGTTTTTGAAGGAATCCAATTCCTTCACCTCAACATGTGAAACAATTGGAAAAGAACTGGTAGACAAGCTGATATAGATATATCTTCAACCATTCGGAAAGATTTCTTTATCAGCCTTTTTATGCTGACCCACTTTTCACCTGAGGAAAAAAATAAACAGGAATATAAATCCCCAAATTTATGCTAATGTGAGGTAACTCTGCAGAGCCGCAGCACCTGGATAAACTCTGTTTGGGATGTTAATAACTCTCTACTCCTAAAGCCAGCATGGTAATTAGGCTGAACATCTGGCGAGAAGGAAAACCCGCCGTTCACATGAATTCGACTCAACTCCCTTGATACTGTGTGTTGATGTGTTTTTTGGAAGGTGAACCTCAGGTAAACTGAGGACGTGTGTATCTCCATATGCCAGGACCTGCTCCTGTCAAAGGCGATGAGTAGCCGTCCAGGAGAAGCGATGGCAGCGGATGCTAAGCATTCAGCTGCAAGGTCAATAAATGCAAATGAACCTGCCTGACATGCTCCTGCAGTTACCCAACATTAATCATGACTGATTTTATAAATGCAGTGTCTATATGGTGCGACCTGTCTTAACCTTATTTATGTCAGGACTGCTGCAGAAAACATAAAGGTGAATATTTGGGGTTTATTGGGCTCTTTAAAAGGCAAGTCAAGTTTTCAAAGCGGCACTGAAACAACCAATGTGTTTTTGGATGTATTTATTAAAAGAAAAAAACTTAAATATACTTTAAAGTAAAGCTAATCTTAAGCTAAGCTAAATGAATCCAAGGCAAATTCTAATTGCACTCAGTTCAAATTCCAAAATTTCTATAACTTTAAGATGTCATTAATCCCACAGCTACAGTGAATTTACAGTGGATTCAGTAAATTAGAATATGCTCTATTGGATTAAAAGCACCTTTTCAAAGTAAAAGCCTTTAAGAATGCATTAAGCACACTTTAAAATTAAGCCCACATTTTTGCATTAGAATGTTTTTTGTGTAATTTCTGACTCTTAAAATATCAGAATTGACAGAAGTGAAGGTTTAAAACAAGAGTCTAATCGTGTATAACAAAGTAACTTTCCAATAACATTCTAATTTATTCAAAATGTCTGTATATTTTTTTTATCTATTTTCTAAAGAAACTTTTAGCCCTCCACTGTTTGATCAACAATTTTAAATCCTTTTCTTCTTTAGATCTACCTTCAGCATCTAGCAGCTGCTACATTACACAGTGAAGCCAGAAACTACTTTCAGATCATTATAATCTATAATCAGGGCAAAAAAAAATAACTTTTTCCACTGAACACCTGGCTGAAGCTCTTTGGGTTTAGGAGCAAATCATGTTTGCTGCAAACATCATTTTAATGTGGTCCATAAAAATTATCCAAAACAGACAAAAACACATTCCTCTTGTTTTGATTTGTGTTTTTTTACATATCTGCATCGTTGCCACATTTTTTCTGATCCATCCACATCCTCTGCTTTCCCTCCACCTGGCCGTGCGTAATAATCTGCACTGTAACCTGGAGCGGCGGCCCGCCGCTGCCTGCCTGTCCCATCAAACATGCATAAGAAACAGATGTATCTTTGATGTACGTTTGTTCATGTCGCCCCACGTGCATGAGAGAGTGAATGGGTGTATAAGCGTGTGTGTATTTTATGCGTCTTATTCAGAGTGCTTCCAGCCCCCGCGGGAGATGCAGCTGCATGCCCCGACACACAGGCGGAGGGGGTGGGCAGCCATAGATCCTAGAAAAGACAAATAATCCGCACAGCGCCTGAACTATGCTGCTATACGTTATGTTTCACCCAAACACTGCTTTAAACATTAAGGAGAGCATTATGTATGCAAACTGTAGCTTGTTTCATTCAAATGGTTTTATACAAGACGTTTACAACAATATTCAACCAGAAACAATTCCTTCTAGATTGTCTCCGACACACTCTTCTCCTCAGCTCATCCCAGACCATTTAGCTCCTTGGATAATGAGGTAGATTTTGATTTTGACCCTCCAGGGACACACTATGACGATTACAAATTATAAACCATTGTTCAGGCCACATAAAAACAGTTACAAAGTCGGCCTTCTATCACCTGAAGAACATTTCCAGGATTAGAGGACTGATGTCTCAGCGAGATCTAGAGAAACTCCTTCCTGTGTTTTCTTTAGTCGCATCGATTACAGCGTCTCACGGGTCTGCCCAGACAAATCCATCAGAACCAGAACGCTGCTGCTGGCATTCCGACTAACACCAGGAAGATGGAGAACATCACCCCAGAAAAAAAACTTTAAAATGCTGTTATTAGTTCATAAATCGTCGAACAGTTTAGCGCCACAACACATTAAAGATCTGCTGCTGTTGTACCAACCCTCCAGACCTCTCAGGTTTTCTGGTTCTGGTCCTGCTCTTCATCCCCAGAACCAGAACCAGAACATGGAGAATCAGCATCCAGCTTCTACGCACCACGAATTTGGACCAAACGTCCAGAAAACTGCAAAACTGCTGAAACACTGAGTTCCTGGGCAAAAATCCCACCTGTTTATAGTTGCCTTTAGTTAATAAGAACCGGAGCATCAGAAAGAGACGTCTGCTTTTAAAATCTGTCTTTGGTTTTCTGTTCTGTGCCACAGAACAGTGTAACGTTTTTTAACTTTTTTGTTGTTTTATTTTCCTTCTAATCATTGAAGTGTTGAAAATGTGCTGTAAAAACAGAATCGCCTTGTCTGTTATTAATGTTCTCCTTGTTCAAGCTATTGGTTTAGGTTGAGGGCCAACCCTTGATTTGTTTGGAGTTGTGCAATGCGCTCAGATGACAGATTGAATGGAGCTCTGTGAGAAACTGAATAAATCCACAGCCGTCTGCATGATCCAGATCATTGTACGTGTTGTTTTCTTGTCCAAATTAAATGCACAGCTAAATCAAAGTGCAATTCTCCATAAATGAATCGCTTCTACTGTTATCTCCCCTCATGTTTTGGTATACAGGAACACCACACGACTAATACTAAAAACATTTCTTCATGCTTGAATTTCCTTCTAATATTTATTAGAAAGTTCAGTATTGAAAATGTTATTGAGGGTTTTCTTAGGGTCGTTAGAAAGTTTTGTGTTGCAAAATCATCAGATTAAAAAGAAAACCAAACCCGACACTTTTTAGCTTTTCACTTTCTAAAAACATTGAAATGTGTATGTATCCTTTCCCGTCCACTTCATAATCAATCCGAATAATGAATCAAAAACTCATAAAAGTTTGTGGGAAAACTTCACAGGCGCTCCAAAATGTTTCATCCTAATAACAAAAAAAACAACACTAAGCTTCAAATTTCTCCTTTAAGTAAATATAAACTTCAACGCACCAGTTTCTACTTTTAAGTACCACTGGTTTGGGCTGCAGGAGTGATAATAATGGACAGTGTTGCTTGAATTACTTGCAAGCGCTGCACTCCGTAGTAAGTATGGCACTGGTCCATGACTGCGTCATACTTTACCACCTGGAGTTATGAAAACTTCCCTTGCACAAGACTGTAAACAGGTATCATAAACGTGAGTCACTGCAGGCATGAGCTTACCCTGCTTGTCATTAGCTTCATTCATGCCTGTGTAGCTCCTGTCTGTCTGCATATTCATGCATGACCCTTTAAAGTGACCCTGACCTGATCTTCCTTACTTCCACCCACACGTGCACGCAGCCTCATATACTTTTTTTTTGTTCCCATATAAACCCTGCACACACACACACACACACATCTTTTTCCTTTTCCCCTTAGACAATCGTGTTGCTCATTCTCCACTATTGTGGAAGTCAGTCATTTCCACATGTGTGCTGGCCATAAAACAGCAAAGAGCCGACTAAAAGCATCCCTTTCCTGAGTAGCAGGGTCACAATTGGTCTCATATAAACACAGGACACACCTTAGCCCAACAGTTTTCACATATCCTTCTGCTCCTGACCCGTTCGGTGACAAATAAAGAAGCCTCGCTTTAATTAACCGTCTCTGTTATCTCCCAAGATGTTTTTTCCCCCGAGACACAAAGTTTTATAGCAACGCTCCGGACCGCATCTGGCGTCTTTTGTGTCCCCCCAACGTGCCTCGCGTTGGGTTTCCTGAGCATTGTCATGACAACAGTGAGCACGGTGGCCTTTGAAAACAATACTCCAGACACAAGTTGAGAGGAGTGTGCTGGCCCGAGGAGAGTTTAAGCGCTTCCTAAAAACTTCAAGACTCTCGGGAAGCTCCCTCAGAAAACGCAGAGTTGTGTCAAGAAGCGTGCATTCATTTTCTTACCCTGACTTTACGAAGGAAGTTTGTCTTTACGCCTTTTTCCCGGGGCTGTTCTTGCCTTGGCTCCCGTCCCTGCCTCTTTTAGATTTATTTTCGGTAGCCCAACGATAATAAAAGGCTTGCTTCTCTGCTTTAGCGTGGAGTCATCCCCGTAGAGGCGCTGCGAGTCTCAAACCATGTGTGAAATCAGCGTCCAGCCGTGGGGCAACTTCCTCCGCCCAGACTCATTCTCTGCTCCTGCCTGCTTCTGCCAGGGGATGCGATGCTTTGCTTTGCTTTGCTTTGCTTTGCTCCGCCTCGTTCAACACTAAAGGTAAATCACTGCCATCTAGCCACCCTAAGTTTTTCTGGACTAAATGAGGACAGCATGGCTCTTTCCCAACTCTACACTGTACCACTGAAATCTCCCAAAACTGGAACTTCAGAGCTTAAAGCTACTTATAAAGACAGCTAGATTCATTTATAATATACTTTTCCACCTACAGAACAATATGCCGTGCTCAGTTTTTTTTTTCTATATTTATTTAGTTATTTTGTTGTAAATCACCATTTAATCAAGATAAACCCCCACTCCCCAA
Source organism: Girardinus metallicus (assembly GCA_903067095.1). Classification (NCBI taxonomy): domain Eukaryota; kingdom Metazoa; phylum Chordata; class Actinopteri; order Cyprinodontiformes; family Poeciliidae; genus Girardinus; species Girardinus metallicus. Next base: position 1,075 of record CAEGAE010082121.1, on the reverse strand, counting down.
AAAAGTTTCTATTCTGGTGACGTCGCATAAGCCATAATGGTGCATTCCATTTCCAGTAAGAACCCGGAAATTCCGACTTCCCTTTCAGAAAAATCAACTGGGAGCAAAATCAAAGTGGGAGCAACTCCAACAGCCTCAGTTACGAATTAAAAAGCCTACTTAGCTTTTTCAATATGGCCGCTAAAGTAAACAGTGTATGCATATGAGAAGTAAAGCGAAGTTTGCAACATGGACGTCGCCATGTTGAAACCCCAACTTCCCCAACTATAGGCACGATTCCATCACTGTTGCTTTATGCGCATTTTGAAGTATCGCATTAGAAAAGGTTGGTGGAAACAGCAAATTTTATTGAGTCATGATAATGTTCGGGTTTTTGTGTTTTTCCGGGGGACCAATAAGCACCTTAAAATGACGGCAGCGACACCTGGTGTCCGGCGGGATTATTTATACAGATAAACGCGATTTATGAACGCTAATTTCGGCCAGCCGTTCTCTCCCGCTCCCTCCACAAGCGCTCAGCGGTTCACTTAGGGCTTACTCCGGCGTTAGAGCTGGAGTAAGCGGCCTTAGAACCGGCGTTATAGCCGGAGTTAGCGGCATTAGAACCGGAGTAAGGCCTAAGTGAACCACCGAGGAGGGAGCAGTAGAGAACGGCTGGCCGAAATTAGCTTTCATAAATCAGATCAACCTTGAGATAAACGCCGGTAACACAGGCGTCAGAGCCATAAGTGAATCTCCGAGCGGTTGAGGAGGAAGCAGAGCTAACGCCGGAGCTAACACCGGAGTAAGGCATTAGTGCCGGCTCTAACGCTGTTGCTAAGGCCGCTTACTCCAGCTCTAACCCCGGAGTAAGCCCTAAGTGAACCGCCGAGCGCTTGAGGAGGGAGTGGTAGAGAACGGCTGGCCGAAATTAGCGTTCATAAATCGGATTAGCCTTGAGCTAAACGCCGCGTACACCATGTAGCTCCAGTAACCAGCATGAAGCTGACGTCATTGTCTATCAACGCATGCGCGATCTGATCTCCAAATGATGCCCCGCCTCTTCCGTGACATCACTCTCACATACAAACATTGA
>CAEGAE010082119.1:0-16089 GCA_903067095.1 Girardinus metallicus | reverse complement strand
TTTTCAAATAAATTCTTTAAAAATCAGACAATGTGATTTTCTGAATTTTTTTTTCTCATTTTGTCTCTCATAGTTGATGTCTACCTATGATGTCAATTACAGGCCTCTCTCATCTTTTTATAAGTGGGAGAATGTGCACAATTGTTGACTGACTAAATACTTTTATTTCCCACTGTAGCCAGGTTCCTGCTTTGCAGCAAGTTAACCCATAAAGACGTCCAACACAGGCAGGTCTCAGACTGTTGGTGGAACTTGAGAGCTGAAGTGACTAGTCACAACATTAGACCTTTTGACTTATTGACAGCTGACAGGAGGGTAAAGACAGACACCTGTGAATGGCTCACAGTAGTTGAAGGGATTAAAGGTCCTAACAAAGTGTCAGCATCATGAAGTGTGAGCAGGTTGCCATTGACTGTATTTCAGGACAGAACATCCATCATGCCAAAAGCAGACAGGATGAAATCTGTTATTTAATGATCGTTATTGGCATGTTGTGGTAAACCGAGGAATGGCTCACATCCAAACACAACTCCTGGAACATCACCCATGTCTCTGTCTGCTTTGTGCTTTGGAATGTAAAAATAGAAAAGAATAATAACACCCAGACAGAAAAATCAAACAAAAAAAAAAAAAAAGAAACGGTCATAAATCAAGCTTTTTGATAGATTTCTGCTATGTTTGCTGGTTGTTTACTGAATCTAAAGGGACTTAGTAAGAAAAATCAATAGCAAGACTTAAAAAAATAGCAGATGTCCCTTGAGATGTGAGTTCAGAATGTAATTTAGCAAAGGCAAATTCATTTAGTAACGCTGCACTTCATACTCTGAAACCCTGAGAGGAAGCCAAGCGCTCCTCTCCCTAAACTCTGTTCCTTTGGGCCTCCGGCGTGCAGCGAGCACTTCACCCGTAGCTGTCTGCTGATCGAACACAAACTTGTGTGTAATTGTATAGAGCTCCTCTCTCGACCTTCTCTGTCAGGAGAGAAATAGGGGCCATCATTCATCCTTGCCATTACCAGCCTGCCTGCCGTGAATAATGCAATTTGTATCCTCTATGGAGTGCATCCAGAACAACAGACACTCCAATAAACAAACAGCAGATCGCAGTAGAAATCCACTTACAGGGGCTAGCCTGGCAACCGGCAGTGCCATTAGAAGCCAGCTCAGGTCCCATCATTTCAGCCCGATGGATCCCTACCTTATCTGTTTTAGTGGAGGCCTATGATAATGAGCCTGCCAGCTTCGTTCTGCTGAAGTGCTGGATCACACACATAAACTCAGAGGCCCAGACAGAAGCACACACACGCACACACACACACAGTTGCTTCAGTAGAGAGTTGTGGGACCTCAAAGTGGAGGTAAAGGTCACTCTGTAACCTTTTGTGAGAACTAACAGCACTGAGTGAGGACTCAAATGGATCACTAAGGCAGAGGCTGAAGTGCATGTGTTTGTGGGAGCTGATGGATGGGAAGAGCCAGGATATTAGATGCATGCAGCTTATAATTGGAGTAGATGAGGTGTTGTTAGGGAGATTGATGTCACATGCTGTGTAATTGAGTTTTTAATTAACTTCTTAAATTGTACACGTAAGACTTGCTTTTCATTTATTGATTTTCCTGTCGTGTCATCCTCATCTTTAAGGTTCATTTAAGTTTTTAATATTATTTTTATCAACCAAAAGTTTCAGAAGTGCAGCAGTCAGAATAACTAAAGTTAGTTCAATCTTATTCATAACTCTGACTGATTACCATGGTCATGGGGTGGAGGCTTGACTGCTGGGCTGCCTGACTCGTCCTGAGCTGAAGGTTTCTACTGGTGGCCAAGCCATGGCCAACCCGCCTGATGAGGCGATTTCAGAGCAGTCGCCTCATCAGCCTGTGAAGAATGTTAAATGCTTCTTCTATGATCTTGTTCAAACAGATGTCCAGAAAGGCAGGACGTTTTTTTTTATATTTATCTTTTAAGTCTGACCATCCATCCATCTATCCATCCATTTTCTTACACCCTTGTCCCTAGTGTGGTCAGGAAGGGTGCTGGTGCCTATATCCAGGGAACGTTTCGGGTGAGAGGCGGGGTAGCTAACGCTAGCCTGTCTGCGCTAATGTCCAGCAGAGGACAAAGGCAATCCAGTGGGCGACCAGCCTAGGCTAGACACCTGCCTATCCAAAGCTAACACCTAAACTTTTTGATGTTGCGTCACTTGCCCATGTAAGCAAGTATACAAACACGAAATGTCACGTACGCATTTTGCAGAGCACTTGGCTGGCGTTGGGCAAATGATTGTCGCCTCATGGTATAAGTTCCACAAGAAATGAATGGTTGAGGTAGAAGTCACTCCCTCTGTGTCAGGCCCATAATATATGTAGCAATAACAGGAGTCTTGGAAAAGCCGTGTGAAGGAATGTGATTTTTTCCTGCTGGTTTAGAAATGGCTCTCATACCTGTCTGCTGGGGCAACAACTTCTCACCTTCTGAGAGGCAGTGAAGGGAAAAAGACCCACAATAGACCACCTTTCATATAAATACATGTTATCCAAACTCGGCACTCTTCAGGAAATTTAAAAGGAGGTGAGACATTTTGATTTCGCTCCTGAGAAGTTACAGATATGTCAGTTTATGCAATATTTACTGAGAGTGAACACTCCAGAGGTTCGTAACTCAGAGATACATCAGCAGTTAGGAGTCATAAATAAAAGCTCAAAGGAAATTGTCCACAGCTGGCTTGAATTTCTGAACCTGTAAAGTCTGGCTTTGGTGAAGACACGGTACCTTCAAGTGCTGATAGTAACTTGTACCCGAGTCAAAAGATTGTGTAAAAGGATTTTATAATACTGTCTAAATAATGAATACAGGTTAATCATTTAAACTGTGATGTCCTATAATATTCATTATGGTAGTAAAAAAAGAGAAAGCTGTTTTGAGCTGGTGAATCATAATTATTCTAATCATTTAAATGTTGTATGGTATTACTGAAACAAAAAAGTCTGATAACAGTAATTGTTCCAATAATCTCTGAAGTAACTGATGATGATTTAATTTGTCTTGCCTTGCTGTCAGAAGAAGTCTGTGTGTTTAGAAAAAAAATTTTCTACCAATCTCACATTACGGGTTTTAAGAAATGAGATGTATGATGATACATCTTCTCTGACTTCTTTTCAATAAGCTTAAATGTACATAAAAAGTTAGAAGATTGTTTGATTTTTTATAAAATTGAAACGTAAGACACTGTTGATGTGAGAAAGATGGGATGAGAGAGTGACAAGTAAACACAAATTATTCTGTTTTATTGTTTAAAGAAAGTGTTTAAATTTATACCAAATGGATATGAAAATGAGGGCAACTTCCTGAGGGTGTGAAATAATTTTTTTTATAAAAATTGCAAAATGAATAAAGAATATGAGTCAGTTTCTTACTATCCCTGGCTCAAACTTTCCCTTTGAATCCAAGTCTCCTGCAAATGTTGCTGAAACATTTGTCAAATTTAAGGGCATTCTTTGGCAACACCTTGATCTCAGCAGGCTGCTCTGGGTTTACACAGAGGGTATCATTAATTTTTATTGGTTCTTTTCTATTGAGTGAGCATTAATAAGCATTGAAAAACACAGTGGAGGGTTCAACAAAATACAACTGGAACACCATTGTGTAAAAGATGAATAAATGCCTGAGCCCAATCTCATCAGCTGAATACTACACTGATCGACAGTTTTACTACAATATTTTTGCATTACAGTTTTTTGTCATCATTATGTCATATGCTTAATGGTCAAATCGTCAACCTGGGTCCAAAACAAGAAATGCGTTCTATGGCTACACATGGGGGAGCATGTGGGCACAATTTCTTTGTGAAGTTATAACTTTTCAAACATGTTCTACAAATATTCATACAAAATCTTACATGCCAGGTCAAAACATAGTTCATATACGTACATATTATGTATTTGTTCACCCACTTTTTTGAATGAAAAGACAGATTATTTCACTGTGTCATTAATGTTTACTGCTTTAGGTCAGAATAGCCAGAATTATTATTTGAACAATGAGACAAATTTTTAAGAACAATTTTTTAAATGCAGTTAATTTAAAAAAGTTAAATTATTTTACCTTTAAGCTATTTACGAAAGATCAGATAAGGGAAGTTTTAAAGCTTCTGATCTGTGTCCCAGAGGTGAATGTGTTTTGGAGTTAAATGTGCGAATCAACCCAATAACGACAGCAAGCAATCTTGTGAAGGTTGTGGCAGAAGAGCTTAATTATCCATTGAAAAGGTTTATTTAAAGATGTGGGCTGAAGGCCACTCGGATAGGAAGAAGCCATTACTCCAGAAGCAATGTAAGAAGACAGATTACAGTTTGCAAATGCTTTCAAGGGCAAAGAGCTAAACTTTCTGAAAGGTGACCTGTGGTTTGATGAAGTTAAATTCAAAGCCAAGTTAAACTAACATAAAGCAGCATTTCAATGCATCAACCAGATTCAAGCTTGACTGGGTCAATGACAACTAAATTATTTGGTTGGTGGAAAAATAGCTTATTGACAACAAAGACAATGTTTTGGAGTAGCCATCACAAAGTCCTATTCTCAGTCCCACTGGACATAGTGAGACAAGGTGAAAAGGTGTCTGTGGGCAAAGAGACTAAAAAACCAGACCCAGGAGGAAGGGACTAACGTAAACACAAGATGTTTCAAGTCAAAGGCAAATCTGCCAAACACAAAGGAAATGGGTGGAGATATTCTGGCATTACCAAGTAAAATTAAGACTGATTGGTTTAATATTAAAATGATACATACCCGGTTTCAGGTAAAGAAATGTGAGTGACTAATTCTCAGAGTAAATTATTGTGACTGGACTCAGTATGGTCCCTACAGTAAGCAAACATTTCATATTTTTAAAATGTGCTTCTAAAACTCTGAATAATCTGAATCAATATTCTAGATGTCTAATGTTCTTTTGCACAGTCAAACAGCATTTAAGTCTTTTTAGAAAATAGAGGTTTAACCCTGCTGGGGCTTTTATGACTTTGTAAGTCAAATTGACTACTTAATCATTCTTCAGTGTGTGTAATTGTAAGGCTTGTATGTGCCTGCCTGACTGGCACAGACCTCTTTGTGTGCTTGTTCTGCTGTTTTCCATTTGCCTTTCTGCCTCCTCCCAGCCACAACAAGATAATCTCGCTTTCTCCCATAAGATGGGATGTAATAAATGTGAAAAAGTGGCCAATGAGCAGTCAACAGGACACATGTGGCGTAAGAGGAGGTGTCAAGTCTTGATCCCAAAGCAATGACCAATTAGTAAGAGCATTATCTTCTCATGTACAGAGGCTTTTAGTCCTACTGACTAGGAGACATTCCCAGGCAGCATGTCTGAGTAGCAGACACACAACACCACAACACACCCAGACAGGAAGTAAAAGTAGAGCCATTTCATTTCCTTCATCAGACACAACATGATAGGTTTGGAAGGAGCCAGAGCTGTACCCTGAAGGACAGAGCCCCCCAACATGACCTCATTGCCTACTGCCATTTAAAATTCACATCAACACTTTGCAGCTTATGGAGCAATAGCATTTCTTCCCCCCCTTATCTGATTCATTTTTCCCAGGGTAGATTCAAGTAACTGTGCGGTGTGGGTGTTTGTGTCCATGTGTGCAACAATACCTTTTGCTTTTGGGTCTTTTTGGTTCCTAGAGCATTTTTTCTATTACTCTAGTCAATAAAAGAACAGATGGGATTTCTCCAAAGGGACATTTCTGCATGTCCAGTCGCTTAACATCAAATAGGCTAAAGAAACAAAAAAGGATGATCTAAAGATTTAATAGACCAAACATCAACACAGAATCTTTTTAAGTTAGAATGATGCTGTCATTTTTTGGCATGCATGTATGCCTGTTATGATGACCGAGTTGAAAAGCAAGATGAGCCAGAAATATTAGAAGCTTTTGTTTGTCTTAACCCAAATTCTAATATTAATAAAAAAGATGATTACAAAGATTATAAAAGAGCCCAAATAAACAAAACTGAACTCAGGCAAACAAATATGACCAAACTGCATAAATAACTGCATAAATATACATAGCTGACCCGACAAAGAACTGACACAGGGGAATACAGTCATGCTGACCATTATTGGCACCTCTTCATGTTTTGCATAACTGAGTGAATATCTTCAGAAATAAATTGAAATGTTCAAAATGTATATCAGCAAGATCTTTCAGTTGGAGGTCCAAAGTAATTTTATAGAGACAATTGTTATTTCAACATAGATATTTTAATTCCAAAGGATAAAACAGAAAACTAGCAAGTGCACTAATACTGACACCCCTCCTTAATATTTGGTTGCACACCCTTCGGCAGCAATGACAGCCTCCAAACGTTTCTTATCTGCATCTATAAGCTTCTTGCACTTCTCAGGTGGTATCTTCTCCCATACTTCCTTTGGAATATGCTCAAGCTCTTGAACATTTGCTGGGTTCCTTTCTCCAAAGGCAGATTTCAGCTTCACCCAGAGATTTTCAATTAGATTGAGATCAGAACTCATTGCTGGCCATTTTAAAACAGTCCACCATTCTTGTGTGCTTTTGGAGGTGTGCTTTGGGTCTTTATCTTGCTGGAGTACTGATGGTCTTTGCCTCAAACCAAGCTTCCTTACTCTGGGCAAGACATTTCGCTCTAGAAACGGTTGATAATATTCTGATTAAATGATGCCTGTGATATGGTCAAGGTCTCCAGTACCAGATGCAGCAAAGCAGCCCCACAGCATTATGGATCCTCCATTATGCTTGACTGTTGATATGGTGTTCTTTTCTTTACAGGGTTTATTGCGCTGTCTTTAAACATACTGTTTGTGTGAATTAACAAAAAGCTCCACTTTTGTTTCATCTGTCGATAAAACATAGTCCCAGAAGGCTTAAGGTATGTCCAGGTTCTCTTTTGAGGAGATCAACCATTCTTTTTTATGTCTTCTCTTTATCAACGGGGTCTTCCTTGACTTCCGCTTTGTTTAGTGTGTGGCATATGGTACTTGCTGAAACAATTACATCGAAAGGCTCCAGGTTGGTCTTCAAGTCTTTAGATGAAGTCAAGTCCATGATCAGTCTCACTGCCGTCCATAATCCTTCTGTATTCAATAAGCCTTCTACTGATTTATTCCCGGTGTAATTGTGCTTGCACTAGAGACAGATCTAGAACCCCATGGAACAAATTTCTTGCTATAATATTATTTCCTGTTATGCCTCCTGTTCAACTCTCACCTTCTTCCTTATTACTTTATTCCCTCGCTAAAAACATATGTGGAGTGTGATTTTTTTTCATACATGTTTGTGAAGTCCAATCTCCCATGGTAGACATTTGGGGTGCCTAAATGCTTGTTCTCACCAAGCACTGTATCTTCCAACCAGCAAACCCTCTGAGCTGCAGTTTCCAAGACTAGCCTCTGCCTCACAGAGAAGCCCTCTCCTGTGACTCCCCCACTCAGCTACTTCAGAATAGCGGCAACAAACAGCAATTATTAAACGCCAAGTGGAATTGCATGTCTGTTTAGCTCATTATACGAGATACTTCCCAGTGCAACAGTGACAAAATTGCTAAGTCAAATGTCTTAAATCAGGTTTGATGTATACAGCATTTATATAACAACTGAAACCATTTTATTGTGCTATAAAATGGTACTATGTGTCTGGAAAATACATAATACTGCCTCTTTAAGTTCCATAGACTCCTTCTCTTCTGTCTTCACTTTCATTCAGTTGAGTTCTGTTCACATCATGGCCTTTCTGGTTCCCTGCTATATGGTTGTCCACTGATTCTTCTGTCTTTTCCCAGTTCTTGCTTCATGTCCATGTCCTCCCTCAGTCATTCCTGTGGAAGTTTCTTTGTAAATTGTTGAAGGCTTTGCTCTCTGAAAACTCTCTACACTGCTGTCCTAACCATTATACAAACCATGACAAGTATTTTCAGCTTTTCACCATCAAACATAATAAGAAAAAAACATGTCTAATTACTTTTTGATAGTTTATTTTTTTAATCATTTTACACACATGGAGATTTTAGTTCTTGCAGGTACAACTTTGTTACCAATTCATCTGTTTTAGTGATGCAATCTTAACCGATTTATGCTGCTTAACATGTCCTTTGGCTCTGCATATAGTAATATAAATTAACAATGTGAACACAGCACACCAAGATGTGATTTGACCTATATACTGGTATGGGGATGTTAGTCCAATGGACATGACTGATTCATCCATTCAGTCATGTGTTACCTCCTGTAGGTCTGTGGGACTGAATGTTGGACTACATGTCTTTTACAATTATACATCACTGCTTTCTAATAGAAACAGAAGCAAGACGTGACAACTGAAACAGTTATGTGAATCATGCCATAGTGATGGAAAGATGTTTTTTTCTTTTCTTTTTATGTTGAACATTTTTCTGTGTTGGGCAACAAAGTTTTTCCTATGAATAAATTGATAAACAGTTTACAGGGAGGCTCTTTTGTTGAGTTGTCTCAGTTTTATTGATGTGCTAAGTTGTTTAAGCAACGATTGCACCTGCACTGATTGTGCTTTTAATTGCTTTGGAACAATCAAATCAGCAATAACATGACTTAATGTTTAGTATGCTGAACGTCCACCTTCTCAAATTGTTTTTTGTGAAGAGTATATAAGTATACAAGTGAGACAGAGAGGGAGAAAGACAGACATGCATAGAAATAATAAACTGTTGATGTACAACAGCTGGTTAAGGTTCATATTTTCAAATTAAATACAGTGTCTTGTACAGTTAGCCTGGCTGGATATGCATCTATATTAAAAAAAGGATTCATCATATTCCTTTGTGAACTTTAAAATCACTATTGAATGTATTCTCTTTATTCAGGGATCATGGCACACATTGAAAATGGGCCAAGAACAGCAGTCACAATGCACATATTATTTTAAGGACGCAGTTCTCCACCAGCTGAGCTTCTACAAAGCACTTTACTAGGAATGCACCAGTGCAAGTGCTTCTTTAAAAATAACCCTATTATATACAGCTGTTAAATTTAACTCCCTCATGACAGTTTAGCTTGTGTGTGAACCATGCAAGATGGTTCATACCGTGCTGCAAGGTACGTACAAAATGAACAAATAAACATTGAAAACTACAAATACCATTAAATAAAAAAATAATAATAATAAAAATAAACAACCAGCAGTGTTAATCAAAACAGACAAACATCTATAAACAATCTGAAACATTTGAAAATTAATTTCAAATAATTAACAAAATTTACTTTAAATAATTTACAGTTTTAAATAATTTACAAAATTTATTTTAAATAATTTCCTATCTTGTCATATATTTCTAATATATGAAAACTGGCAATTTCTTATATGCTATTTTATATATCGCAATAATTGGCCTCAGTATATTTGTCAACATATTTTGACATATAGTATAACACGTGACCTTTTATTATTTTCTGTGTCAATTGACTCAGAGATTATGTACGTCATATTCTTTTTAACATATAAACTTTGTAAAACTAAATTTATTATTAAGAATTACAATATGCATCATGTAAACATTAGCAAGATATGTAGTAAAGACATAAAACAGAAAATCGACCAACACAATAGCTTAAGCAGTCAAATGTTTTATTTCCAATGAATTCACTATTTCATTTTCAAGTGTACACCAAAAAAACAAGTACATTACATTTTTTTAACACTTCAAACATATTTATGTTTTTTGTGGCTCTTCAAACAACCTTAACAAGTAATGATTATTTTGTGCATTCTGCTCAGTTTTGCCACTAACTTTGAGTGCCAGGTGGCGTATGTGAACTGTGTGAAACCTTCATAAAACACTGTCCTTTCATTCAATCCTAAATTTGGAGTGAATCAGATTGGATCAGATTGGCCTTGCATTGATAAAGCATAGTTTGGTGATGCTCAGCTAAAAGGTTTTCTTAAGAGTGGAAAATGAATTTTCTGCTGAAGCAGGGTTGGCTTCTCTCTCTGTCAAGAGAGAAGGCATAGCTTCCAATGGTCTCTGGAACTGTTTTAAAATCACTAAGGATTGAGCAAGAAGGTTGAAAACCAAAATTTTAATCACAACAATTTAATCATATTCTTAAAAGGAGAAATACTATTTCAAGATTAAAGAACAAAAAACAGTAAAAATTTTTTGTGCAGGTGTAACCTGGTTCTGCTTCACTCTGCTGTACCAGGCCGGCCCAAGAAACCCCTTGATTCTGGTGCCAGGAACACATCTAATAAGCATTCATTACTCTCCATATGTTTAAGTTAATAAAAATGATGTTTTATGTGTTGCTAACACAAAGAGGCAACTCCTTATACATTTTTTTACAACATATTACAGTTCTACTTTCAATATATTTTACTGTTAAGTTTTACAGGATGTAACGGACAGTAAAACAATGTGTTGCTAACACAGTGTAGACACTGTGTGCTGAAAAATGCAACTCACCTCTCACACAGCTTTCACAGACTGGCACTGAGTACAGGGTCCAGCAGCATATGACCAGCCACAAAGAAGGTGAATTTTATTTTGACATTAATAATTATGGCATTGGGGGAGAGGGTGGTAGAGTTCGCCCTGCAATTGATGAGTTGCAGGTTTGATTGCTTCTTTGCATGCGTCTGTCTTTGTATCCTTGGGCAAGACACTTCACCCGCTTTGGCTGCTGGTCAGAAGAGCCAATGGTGCTACATGACTCACTTCTGTCAGACTACCTCAGGGCAGCTGAGGCTACTATCAAGTAGTTTGATATCATCAGTGTGTGAATGGAAATTATTTAATATAAAGTGTCTTTGAGTGTTACACTAAAAGTGTTATGCAAGTCAGATTGTTGGGGAGATGCGGTTTGCGTTCTGTGTGGGCTCCACCAGAGCAGCCAAGGAATTGCTGCTCACTTGAGGGCAGAACTGTTAAGCAATTACACACCTGCAAATCCTCTCTGCTTTATCAGCCAGAGGTTAAGAGGAGCCTGTTGCCTTTAATGGTATTCTATGCCTTCCTGTGGTTTTTGAGCTCTCTGTGATTTCTCTGAGATTTGTTGATGTCCCAAGTCTTACCTGGTGTCATCAGGTTTTACCTTTGGCTTCCTGGATTCCTTTCTCTGTGCCACCTTGGTTTCTCCTTGTACTTCCAAAGATATCCATAAGGACTTCTGGTTTAATCTTCATGTCTGACAATGTTCATCTCCTCTTCGCCCATGCCGGCTCAGTGTAACCTGTCCGCTCTCTGACATCCTCTAAGTCCAGCAACTCTACCCGGACTCTCAAAGCTCCCTCGCCTTACCTGTCACCTCACACTAGGACCCAGGATCTCTATTTTTTCATTCGCCTCCTGAGAGTGTTCTGCATGTGAGCTAATGCTGTATTTACAACCACTAAAAACACTAGTGTCATTTCATTAAACAATAAGAAATTTAAAAATGTGATATGAAAACTTGCTCCTGAATGAAGAGTGGATTAGTACAACAATGGAAAGAGCTCTGGTTACCAGTCCAACAGAAATTAAATGCACATCATTTACTCATAAAGGGGTTCTGTTAGTCAGATCATGCACAATGCCTTAGATTAAAATAGCATATGAATAGATCTCTTTCTTTCCACATTTTCCAGGATTTCAAGCTTTGACCTTTGATCTTATTTCTGCTGACTCTGCTCTCCTTCAGTCACGTGGCTCAAGTCTAAAGCCTTTCCTGTAGACCTTCTTCTGACTTTGCAGAAGACTTGTGGTTTGCAAGGGTCAAACCACAAGTCTCACAATATAGCTTTCTTATCCAATCTTACACACACACACACCTGCGCGCACACACACAGAACACATAATTCACCATTTCAATTTTCCTTTGCCTCTCCTCTTTTGTGCCCCACCCAGTTCCAATGTGTGTCCAGAGCAGCCTGCCTTCTGTGTGTAAATGCTGCTTCCAACACCCGGGGTGTGTATGCGTGTGTGTGAGTGAAAAAAAGGGAGTGAGGGGGGTAGTCATTGCTTGGGTTCCGATAGCAACAAGATGGGTTTCTGGATGACACAACTATCTCTGAAAAACAGGCACAGGCAGACCTTTAAGTAATGAAAAAAAATCCCAGCATCACCTTGTCGTCCAGAATGCACAAAAAGAGAAACCACACAGGGTGTGATTTGATTTGACAGTTACTTGTAATTAATAATACCAGACAGAGAAGCACATTGATGTAGTAGGCATTAGTGGTGCTATAAAAAGAGCTCTGTGAGCAGAAAACATCAAGTTTCTGAATTTCTTATCAGAGTTGTTAATATGGAGACAAAGGGCCCCGAAGGAACAAACGGGGGAAACTTTCTTTACATTCAGGTCGGGGCTTATTTACTAAAGATGATGCTTTTTTTTTTACTTCTTTCTTATCTCTGGAAAAGTTTTAGAGCTTTTACGTGACGCCCACTGCTGCGTATTTACATAAAATGGGGGTTTTCTGTCCACAGAAAACATCAAGTGAAGTTAGCTTATGAAGTTCATAACTTTAATTTTCTTCATTTCAAATATTCAACTTGTGTTTTTAATACAAATAGATAAATTTATTTGGTTAGATCTGTATAATAAATAACACAGAGGAAATTATAAATAATGCAAAACTTGTGCTCACCTAATTAAATCTACCACTGAGGTGTTTGCTGTGATAATTCAGTTAGCCTTTATTAACTTCTGATTCAGTTGTGTAGATTCTACATCATTTTGCAGTCTACTACTTTACTACAGGATGGTATTTGCATAAGATTCATCTTCATCAACTATTAAGTCCATATCATTTTTTTATTAAAAAATGGGAAGTTACACATCTGGTGTTCTTTGTAAATATGAGCCATTTTAACATGAAATTCAGAATAATTTATGAGAAAAGAACCATCTATGTATGTTTTTATCCATCCTGTTCATAATTCCAATAATTTTCTTGTGTTGTAAAGGGACTGAGCCCATCACAATAAAGGAGCAGAGAGAAAAAGAAAGCAGAGTAAACAGTCTGTCAAAGATGCCAGTAATGGACCATTAGCTTAAATAATTCCCATTTAATACATGATCAGTCAAGCTCAGAGTCTCCTTTGTTGTGTTTTAGGTAAGGAATAGACATAGTCCTTCTGAACCGAGCTCAGAAAAGTTCAAGAAATAAAGATTTTTGCTCTTTCTGAATTCTAATCTGCAGCCATTAGGATCCACTGCTATTGATTTAATGGGGCCTAACATTAGTGGAGAACCATCAAGGCAAGAGGTAGAGAGGCTGAGCCCTATCTGTTGTCTCCTAATGAGATGTTTGAGTTTATCTACCAGTGTAGGTAATGTCCAAACCAGGACAAATTACACTGACAAAGAGCTTCGCTAATTACTTGTGATTAAAAGATAACCTGCTAAGTGCTTGTGTTTCACCATCTGACATACAGTATTAACCTGGTAGTGATTTCCTTTGAGCCAGTTAAAAGTTGCCCTCCTGTACAGCACAGTAGAACAGTTCTGGAGCTTTAACCATGGGTTCCTTTCTACATCAGGTTTTGTGACTTTCTACCATTTTACAGTTTACATCTAATCCTTAATTGTGTTTATCAGAGGCTTCTTAAAATCTGCTGTCTATAGGAGAGCCTTCCTGCCCACAGCCATTACCCTTTGAATAAATTTTAATATTTCACAACATATTTCCTTTGGGAAACATTTATAAAGATTTTTTTTACATATTTGTTGAAACTGTCACCATGTTGTGACAATATGTATGAGGCAGATAATTTGAAAAGATCTAACTCCCCTGCCTTCTCCCAGTGCTAACTAGAAACAACAAGAGCAAGATTATATATAAAAAAAAAATCTTTACAAAAGAGTATAAAATATTTCTGAATTGAAGTGTATTTGAATTGAGCAATGATCTCTACAAAAGTAGAGGAAAAAGAAGAAAGATGCCAGATAAAGTTTTGATTTAATAAAGTCCATCATGAAGATAAGATACCATCTCCAGTTATTCTTTTTGATAGAGAAAAAACTTCCCCAGCACATTTGTTGCCCAGCTTCTCCATGTGGCACAACTGAAAATTTGAGACAGAATATGTAAAAAAAAAAAAGAGGAAATTGAAGAACAATAAAAATGCACCAAATGCAGGAACAAGCATTAATATAAAAAGGTTCATGCATCAAAATCATTCTTTTCTAGAGGCTTCCTGCTCTACAGTTAAAGTGAGGCCAGATGTCAACACATGCAGTGATTACCAAAATACATACAGTAACATATAATAGCAGTTTTCAAAACTTCATCACTTGTCTGGCATATCTGACAATTAGTGGGGAAGATTAGAGCCTAGTTGGTTTGGATAACTTTTCCCTTCATATTAATATATGAATTATTTGAAAAACTGTTTTTAATTTACTGTTTGTCAGACATCTATGATATTTATGAATATAAAATAGCTGGAAAAGAGAAAAATCTTCAAGGAATATGGTCAATGGCTTGTACTTGAATAATGCTTTTTCAAAGCACCATGTGAATGGCAGTGATGGTGGTAAGCTACTGGATAGTAGCCTCAGCTGCCCTGTGATTAGCCTGACAGAAGCCGTGCACCAGCATCATCTCTCAGGGCAGGTCTTGCTAAAAGGCAAAATGACAGAGGCGTGGGGATTGAACCAAAAACCTGCAGATTGTGGGATGAATTTAAACCACCTTCATCACCATCATTAATTATTAGAAATGTGTTTTTGTGTAACACATTGCTTGAATGTTGAACATACCAATTACTAGCTAACCTTAATTAATGTTCCTGCAGACTAAGCTTTGTGAAGCCAATATTTTTGCATTTAAGGATTAAACTCAGAAAGTTGTCAGTGCAAAGTAACAAGCTAGGTTAAGCAATGGCGATAAAAGTCTCCATTGGTTTGTGAGGCAAAGCATTCCTGATGAAATGTCAGCATTCATTTAACTAATTCACTGACCACCCCTTGCATGCATTCATGCCTTGTGTTTCTAGCCTCCTAAAAATAGCCACAGACACCTTCTGAATCAGACATGCACTCTCCATTAAAACACTAACCTGCCTTCATTATTCAAGAGTCTGCTTGGTTCCTTTGCCTGATAGGTGTGCTGGGGGTGTGGGACGGGATAATGCAGAATCAGAAGTGACAGTAACATTCTTCTGCGCAGCATTCAAACACAGTGTAGCTCATTAAAAATGCATCTTGTTGAGTATGAACAGCCCTTGCCTTACAGAGTGGCTCATCAGGCAACTTACTGGAGACAGTGGAGCGTCACACAGACATTCACCAAGGTGCTGCTCATTTCATTCAACAGGCTCAAAGAGAGGTTTGCTCTCTGTACAATTAAACTTGTCTTTACAAGCAAGGTGTTTTGTCAGGTGTCTAGCAGCGTATGCAACCTGGATTACAATTTTTCTTTGAATGTGTTTGATTCTTTTATTTACTATACTTTGATATATTGTAAACACATCACCTGAAGCTAGTAGGTAAGACTGGGGTAAGTTGAGCCAAAGAGTAAGTTGAGCCACCCCGTTTCCTTGTTTCTAGAAAATGGTAAAACACATTGATCATGTGACCAAGAAGATAGAAGGCAGGCATCATGCAATGAAGTTTGTGAAGGTAAGACTTTTATTTCTTAAATGTTTCACTCTCGCAAGTGAAGTTAGTGTATCATAAGTGTCATAAGAATTATGTCTAAACAATAATAGTTTTTTATATCAATTGTGCTATTTATGAGTTACAACATGAGGTCATAAACTGAAGACAAAAGTGTAGCATTTTAGGGGTAAGTTAAGCCACTGAGCCATTGGCTATACTTACCCCATACACTTGCAGAGTGAACATGAGTCTCTGATTGGTTCACGCTAAGTGTCTATCTGCTAAAGTTCAGAATTTTGAATCCAGCCATGTTGGACACACTAGATGTGCTGTGAGACTTCCCAACATGCTCCAGACACATGTCCACATAGACTTTGCATTCCATTCAAACTAGTAAGTTTGGTACCCAATTAAGGTTAACTTGTAGAGATCCTAAATGTGAAAAATGGCTTGTCCTGCCCAAGTCTACCCAATGCAATATACTATATATATATATATATATA
>CAEGAE010082117.1:0-28673 GCA_903067095.1 Girardinus metallicus | reverse complement strand
TTAATGCTAACGCTATAGCCACCGGAAGTTGTCCAACCCCACATCCGCTTTAAAACGCGGAAGCGTGAAAAAGGTCTATTCAGGGTTTATCCTTCCTCTCATTCAATGACTGCTGGAGAAAGGCAGTCCTTCATGATCTTGGATGGATGGATGAATAAACTTTTTTCTGTTTGCATGTATTTAACCTGTAAATTAGCAATGTGATATATTCCTCTGTATTTTTGTAATCAAAAAATTTAGTTGCTTTAAAATTCAGCTGCAATTTAAAGACTCCTCATTGACTTTTTGAGGATTTTAGAATTGATTAATTGAGGTGCTTCTTAAAAATATTAACTGGTCTAAGTCCAACCATCAGATTTGCTTTTATCCAATAGGCCCTCCAGATCTCTGGTGTGAGAACTGAACCTGGGCAATACACCAGTGTAGATTTTCAGTACCCTGCCTGAACAACATAAACAAAATGCTTAAGAGAAGTGAGTTATTATACACCTGACCTGAAGAACAACAAAACTATCTACAGTTTTTGAAACACCTGCAGTACTTTCTAGATCTTTTGCTGTTGTCCATGTTCGTGTGTGGTGGTGAAATTTTATCAGAGTTGTTAGCTGTCATTTATCTAAATTTCTCCCTGAGCTGCAGGATACATGAGTCACCTCCTCATCCACCCACTTGCAGTCATGTTCCAGAAATGCCTATTTTGACACTAAGTGCCACAAGGACACCATTATAAAACAATTTTAGTTGACCAAGCTCTGATCTTTATATCTATTGTTTAAGATGAAGTAAAATACTTATTTTTACACACCAAATTTACTCCTGGAAAGTTGAGCAAAGTGCAACACTGGGCTTACAAGCTGAATTGAAGTTTGCTGCCCTCTGTTGGTCCAATCAGGTCAACACAGGAGTAAATACTGTGCTCAGGAATTCCAAGATTCCCAAAATTATTCCCACAGCATGTAAACAAAGATATATTTATGTTCTTATAGTCAAGCTGACACTGACACTCTTAAGGGGAAACAGGGAACAAAAGAAATGAGAAAACACTGGTTATGCCCTGTAGTCAGAAAACCTTATATAAGCAAGAAAAGTCACTTTGCAAAAGAGCCTTTGTGGGTTAACAGATCCTGCTACCCTCACTGAAACTTTTATTCTTTTTTTATCAGCAGAATGGGAGACTTTTAATTACCTTGCCGACATATAAGAGTCTTTCAGGGAGAAGCCAAACTTGACGGAAAAACTGCAAACTATTCCAATAAAGGCAAGATATATCATCTTAAATCTCTCCTGTCAAGGAAACAGACTAAATGTACATTTTCTACAGGTCAAAAAACATGTTTTAACGTATTTCCACGCAGTAGATTGAATTCTCTGAGAAATCGCAACATAGATTCTGCTCATATATCAACAGCTACACATCCGAAGACTATGTGACTTTCCACAAATGTTTCTCAGTTCATTTCTCTTCTTAAATAGTACACTGACACAAGTCTGCACTCCGACCATATATTATGCATTGGGTGTCTCTTGGTACTGCTGTGATGAATTTAGAGGTTGCCCATGAAGGTCAAAGGTCAGCTGAGCAAGCAACATGTAACTCGGCTCTGCATGGAAACAAGCAGCTCTCCATTCCCCATGAACTGGCTTGAGTCTTTAAGTCTGACAGACATATCAGTTTGCCACAGTGAGGGATAATCGTCCCACTAAATTTAGAGTATTGATCAGGCGTGGAAATGTGCCGGAAACACAGTCATCAGGTTGAACGTTTGCATCCGTGTTCAGCTTTTTCTCAGGAATAAATTATTGTGTTGCTGAAGATGTGACTGCTCCATTGGGATTCAAAAAGGAAAATTTGGACAACAAAGAAATCTGTCACTGTGGCATAAAAAAAAAAGTTGTATGATGTTCCTCAGTTTACAAAGACGAATAAATCTGGCAATCCAAAACTACCCAGTGCAGAGATGTTCAGCATCCTTGAATGGTACGGAAGTGGATATTGACTTTCTGAGGTTTGCAGGGATTCTCCACAGTAAGTTGGAGAATCATCATGTCATGAAGTGTTCATAGGGTGAACCAAAAATGCAAACAGGAGCTGGGAGAATTGATCATATTGAATGTTCTTTAATAATAAAACTGAAAACCTAGAAAAATCACAGGGAGCACAAGGATCCGGAGCAGAACGAAAATATAGAACCAGGGGAAATACCAGCAAGGAAACACAATGAGTAACGAGCCAGGAGTGAATGAAAGTGGTGTGATTAAATACTGGGAGAGTGAATACTGGAACAATATATCTGGGCTGATTGGCGAACTGATTGGAAGGAAATGAATCTGACAAAATAAGAAAGAAACATAAATAAACCAGAATAACTAAGAAAGGACTAGACACAACAAATAAGCATAATTAGAATCACTAAGAAGGAACTGGAGTGAATGAAGAAACAAAGCAGAATTAATAGAGATAAGAACTAAAGATCACAAATAACAAAACTCAAAAAACCCAAGATCCTAACATATTATACATGCTTAATTCATATCCCTTCATTTATTAGTTTAGTTTCATTGCTTGTCTGAGTTGATTTTTCTTGAATAAAATTTTTCCTCGCTGTAAACCTTAAGTCATGAAGACAGGTAGGGAGACTTAGGGATTTCTCAGGATGTGCTGATATGTGTTCACAGGAGGGTTTGGCTGACTTGTGAATCCACACTTGCCTGCAGAAATGGAGAATGTAGATGTTGACCGTCACATTCTCACACACCCCTGACATTTTTACACCACTGCTGGTGGACAGCATGTCCTTCTTTCTAGAAGGACTCACAGCACACATTTAGTGCAAAACCATTCATAATTCAAACATTTTTGATCGCAAGACATGGAAAGTTAGCGAAAGTACATGTAACATATATGTTCTAAGGTGATGCTATACTTTAGTTTGTGAGAGTATTTACGAAGACAATGAACACATTTTTCTTGCTCTCCAAATCTCAACCTATTTTTAAAGCTCTGATATTCCTCACGTGAGTGAAAAACAGCATCAGCATTTTCCTTACGTCATACTTTAGTCTTTATTCTTTCAGACTTTCCTCAAACCACATGTTAGTTAATTCTATGTGATTAGGAAACAAAATATTAGTTAAATCTATAATATAAATGAATGAGACTAACTCAGCATGCTGGTACTTTTCAAAATCACTGATGGCACAATTATTTAAACCCTAACATTAATACAACTCCCTTTCACTATTTGTGCGGCACATAGTCTTCTATCGTATTTCAGCATTTGACTGAGCAGCATCGACATTTCTCTTTCTAAGCTTCTCTAGGCCACTCAGAGAACCCTTTCTTTATTTTTCTCCTCACCTCACCCCTCAGCTCTTTGAAAGAATCTTGGTTTGAAAACTGACCAGAAAAAGCTTGATTCTGTGTTTATCTTCACATTTCTGTCTTGATTCGGCTAGCTGTTTTGGATCCTGCTAGTGAAACTTCTTAGTTTTCTCACAGATGCTATGAGATTATTATTTAAAATGCTCTGATAAATTAAGGAGTTTATGATGCAGTGCACTTTAGCAAGATTGCAGAGGCCTTTGTAAGACTGAGAGAGTGAATACTGAAACAATATATCTGGGCTGCCCATAGCATCGCAGAGCCAACACCTTACCTAACAATGAGCATGATGAACTTTTCCAAATATTCATCTTTATTTTGATTCACTCCCATCTGGAGCTTTTGTTCACAAAAGTCCAATCTTTGTCTTGTCAGACCAAAGAGCACTGCTCAAAGTCCCTCCACAGATTTATATTTGTGGGGGTAGATGGGATTTTTCTGGCATGCTTCTTATGGTTATTATGGAGACTTGGTAAACACAGTTTCTTCCAGTTAGCTTCAGAAATTTTCTGTGATCTCACAACGGAAAAATAAATGTCGGTTACAATCTAGATGTGCTACCAGTGGCAAATCAAAATCAAGTGCTTCTGGGAAGCACAATTTTGAAAAGAATTTATACTAGTGCGAGTTTCTGCTCTTCCATTAAACGATTAATTTTCTTCAGTCCTTTCAACACATCTTTACCAGGTGTGCCAATAGTATGGCCAGCACTTCAGGCGTATTTTTTTGTCAACACAAAATGTTCTGAGTCCTGTCTGAACAGGAGAATTTTTGCAACGTCAGAAAGATTTTGCTGCTCAAAACTTGATTTTCTTTTTATAAAGTAAAGAAAACTTCTCAGAGAGAAAAAAGTGTGAAATGTAATGTAGAAACCACATGTAGACACACACACAAGCAGTGGAGGGTGACAGAGGGAGTTCATCTCCTACCTGTGCTCCACATTGGCTACACCTTTGATCCCCCGGTCCTGTGTGACTTAATCAAATGTCCAGTCCTTGCAAGGAAAAGCTGGTAAATGTTTATAAATCCCTGCCCACCAGCAAAACTTTGTGGACTTCTACAAACGAAAGAAGAAAGCTCAAGTCCTCATTGATATTAAAGGTTTCCAGATCGGCACATGCAAACGGCAGGTATGATGGCTGTCCAAGAGGACATTTGGACATAGAGACAGCATACACATAGTTTCTGTCACCTCCCAGCCACCTCTCTGCATCGTACCTCCTCCCTTCATCCTCTCCCTCCCCCTCTATGTCGACTCTGTGTGAAAACAAACCCTGTGCAGGAGATTCCAGCAGCTTATCTTAGTAGACCTTAATAGGTGAGGGCAGTTATGTCAGAAGATTGTTTAATGCAGAAGCAGGGAGGCTGCGAGGACCGGATATCAAACGTCTGTGAGGGAATGAGAAAGAAAATCGTGAGAAGATAAATAGAAAACTGCGTAGGAATGATCTGTGACAGAATCTCTAACAGTTCAAATGTCGTAAACATTACCTTTTTTCATCACATGATGGACAAAATGAAAGAAAGTCTAGAGGTTCAAAAATCTTAGATCTCATAAATATGTTTGCCTCACACAAAGTTTGAAAAACAAATACAAGAATAACATGGAGAGACCTATGGAAAAATGTCGTGACACAAAGATGCAGGAATTCATAGGTGAGCTCTGCCTTCCACGGGGTCCAAAAAGCAGGGAGGCCACTGACCTGACGACCAAACTCTAAACCGGCTGCTCAGTTCAGTCCTACACAGCATCACCTGTAAGAGTAAAGTAAGGCATTAAACCAGCAACCCTGCGTCTTATGCTGCAGCCGTGCTGTGTTTCAGCTCCTCTGCAGTCTGGGAGGGGGCAGTGGATGGGACAGCACATTTCAGCACTCAGAGGTCTAATGGGTAGTGTTACAGAGACTCGCTGCAGACCGGGTCATCTCCATTTCTCACAGCAATAAACAGGCTTGTAAAAGCTTACACTGAAAACAGTTGAACCACTCGTTGTTTGGATTTTGTGTAAATATTTATACTGCAGTTGTTTTAGCAGCATTTGGAAATCGCAGCTCATGGCTGACAAGTCCATTTCAGAAAGAATAAAGTCCTTTGCAGAAGCATTCATACCCCATAGACCTTTTCATGTCACGCTGGAACCACAAACTTCAATGTATTGTGGTATATTGTGAAGTGGACAAAGAAGCATGCATGTCTATAATTTGTCTTTGCAAATGAAAATCTAAAAAAAAAAAAAAACGCCTTATTTGTTCTCAGTCTTGTTGACTGAAACCAACTCCCTTTAGAAGTGGCCCAATTTATTAACAACTCAGCTCTTTGAATTATATGCAGGTGGGATGAAGTAACTAATAAATCAATTGTTCAGACACACATTTTCCCCAAAACATACAAAACTGAACTGAAATTGCATTTGTTATTTGTCAAGCTCAAATGTATATATGTCACAAATGTTTAAAACTGTCATCTATATGAAAACTTTACAAGCAGTATGGTCTAAGAAGCAGAGTGAATTTACTTTTCTCTGCTCATGGTGAGCCTCAGCAGTATTCTATCAGGCCAAAATTGAAAACATCTGTGGAGCTGTGCAGGGCAGCTTGAGCAAGATCTACACAATACTCCTTGCTTTGGGAGTTAATTCTATGTTGGACTGAGCCTTGTATTGCTGGAATAATGGAAAATGTAGATGTGCTGACAACCAGGTATATGACGTTTGACAAAATGTACAGCCATGATCTGCGGGAGCAGAGTTTTAGAGACTGGCCATTTAGAGAGGAATGCAACTGCACACCTGAAAAGGTAGGAAGGTCTTGGTTTTTTCAGACTGCTCTGGATGGGGTGTCTTAATCCTTATGAAAAAAAACAACAATATTGGAAATATTAGTTTGTAGCTCTTTGTATTTATTTAAGAATGAAAACACAGAGCAAGGGGACCATGTCTATGGACTTTACACACTTACAAATGTAAATTTACCCTAATTTGAAAAATATTAGCAAAAGCAGTTACCGCCCATAATTTAAGATGTTCTATAGACGTAGTAAACTTTGCTTGTGCAACACAGATGATCAGTGGTTTAATCCGTTACTACTTTGGACAATGAAAAAAGTTTGGAAAATACTCATGTGATTAAATAACATTTAAGTAAATTCATCAAATGGAAAATGTATACAATTATCTTGTCAATAGTTTAATTCACAATTTCATGAAAGGATCATTAGACAGGTTGCAAAAGTTTAGTTGACATCAACAGCAACTCAACTGCAAACCAATCAGTGTTTACTCCACCAACTGACTTTGGGTAAAGACCTCTAAAAATTATTTTAGATGCCTTAAAATGTGGATCTATGAAATTAAGAAAACATTTAACCTGGAAGTTGGGTAAATTTCCAGTAGGCTGTGTACTGGAAGTTGCATTTAAAAAAAAAATCTTGCCAAAACTAATAATATGATTATGTCCTAACTTTAATAACACATTATGAACCCTCCTTTGATCCAAGTCATTTACAGCTTCTAATTTATAGCTCAACAGGTGCAAGTTTCAGATGCTTCCCTTCACCCACCCGGTTCATAGCATGATTGATGAGCTGCTGACACTTGACTTCATGAGTAACGTTCTGTCATGCAACCTCACTCTTTCAAAGGGAAATTATTGCTTTATCCCCACAAAAACTAAGGCACTAAAGTGCACCTTTTTTTTATTAATGTTGTTTAAGTTATGATTTCAACATTTTTTTTTTTCGTCTGTTTAGATGGCTAAAGCTGGTTTTGTCCACTGCCCCAGTGACAATGAACCAGACGTCGCCTGCTGTTTCTTCTGTCTGATCGAGCTCGAGGGCTGGGAGCCAGATGATGATCCATGGTGAGGAAGAAGTACATCTTCCTGCAGTCTTATAAATCTACAGTCCTGGCTGCAAAAGATGAGACTAACAGAGCTCTTGTCTTTTACATTAACTTTACTGCTTCAGTGCTGTAACCTAGTTTTAGACGAGTGATCACATGAAAAGTTCCAAGTTGATGTAAACTTGTGAAAATTTAATCAAGCACAAAAACTTATTGCCCTTTGTTTCAACCCATCTAAAAATGAACTCTTTTCTACGGAAAACCAGAGAACAGAGCAATATTCTACAGGAAGCATTAGTCAGGATTAGATAGCAGAAAACAGAAGTAAAGTCATCTTCTCAGATGAAGCCTCTTTCAGAATATTCAAGACAGCTGGGGAGAATGACTCTTCAGATATAAAATGTGATGGTTATATTAAACCAAAGTGACCTCAAAAACCAACCCTCTCATCTAAGAGGGTTGGTTTACTTGCATCTTGGCCTAAAAACACTGGGACAATAAATGAGGAAACCTTATCTTGGAGAAGAATGGCGAGGAAGTAAGTTGGGGATGAACAGTAGGGGGCTTTGGGTAAAAATCAACCAAAAGAATGCAGATATTTAATTAACTTCTTTCAGTATTAATCTATTAAACTGTATGCAATTTAAATAGCTGACAAAATCATCCAGCAACAAAGAAAAGAGAACTTGTGAAACAATACAAACTTTATGTCAGTCTCTTTTGAAGCTATTCTTTAATAATGGGCACATTGTTCTAAAACACTGTTTTTCTTGTCAGGTTTGAGCACACCAAACGCTCACCCACTTGTGGATTCCTATCCATGAAGAAAGAAGACTTCACTGAGCTGACTGTGTCTGAGTACTGTCAACTGGAAGGTGAAAGGCTGAAGATCTACATTGTAAGAGATTCAATGTAGATCTTAAACAGATATTCTGCAGTTTTGGTTATGAATATTGTTTTTCCTTCTCTTCAGAGGAAGATTTCTCATAAGATGATGGCGTACTTGCGTGACGACATGGATAAAGTGCTTGATCGCCTAAAATCTCAGCTGGAGACAATATGATAGTTGTTACTCATAAATATCAAGTATAAATGCCAAAAAAAGTGTTCCTATGAAAATGCATTTTAACTAATAAAGTTTTAATTTGCAGTACTGTCTCTGACCACATGGTGGGGCCTTTGAGCTTTAAGTATGAAATCACAAAGTGTCAAACAGTGCTTCACAGAATTCTCAATGTGTCATTTGATATGAAAGCCTACATTGAGGAGAATTACAATGTGGGCTATATTCCCCTGTTTCCCTCAAATACTTACCATTTTCCTGAACACACCATCATCTCTACCACATCCTTTCAAACCTTGACCCTGGACAGATGGCCTGAAGCCCCTCCTTTTCAATACCAACTGTTGCCCCAGTAACATCTGTTACATACTGGGGGACAGTGCACACTAAGAGGCCTTGCCAGGACACTTATCTTGCCCTGTGAGGGAGACCCGGGTGGGAGAAGTATTGGAGGATGTTTCCGTTGCCAAGGGAAATTGCAGGAAAGCTGTTTGTGCAACAAATCCTGGACTGCACTTGCACAAAGTACCAACGTTCGCTCTGGAGTTTGCAAATGTATGTAATGGATGGGGTTCTGGCTTAAATTTGCCTTTCCTTCTCCAACCTTCCACTGTTTTGGATTAATGTCTAGTGTAACACTCTGGCCACTGAGCCCAGATCAGCTGCTTAATTCTCCTTGATCCGCTCACAGCAGAGCAAATTGAAGAGAGTATTTTTAGACGAAAAAAAAGTAAAATACCCCCTGGGTGATGTAACAGTTCTAATGAAACTGATGCATTGGACTCAGGAATCTATTCCTAATTCTGTTGTGAAACCCTTTTTTCAGCAGTTTTTGTTTTTTTATGTCAAAGTTTGACTTTGCAGATTGAAAGCAGGAGTTATTCTAAAACCTTCAAACTGTTGGTGAGTGGTTTCCAAAGGGGAAGAATTGTATTATTAGGAGTAGAATTTATGTAAGTAAGCTTCATCAGAGGCTTATACCCTGATGAATGTAGTGTCAGTCCATGTGTTTTGTGTTCTCCAGTAAACGAACAAAGATTACAGAAAGATCTACAGAAGAACAAATGTGATGGATGTGCCTATCTATGGGAATTGTTCCTACCAATTTCTTTAGTAGGAACAAGCCCTAGGGTCCTCAATATAAGCCAGAAGTTTTCAAATGTTTTCTATCAAGCACCAACTCAGTAAATGCTGTTTCCCAAGTGCTACCACATTGTGAAGACACTTCGTAAGAAAATCGGTGAGGGAATGCACTGAATTCCAATTGTGAAAAACTGAATAGGAAGTCAAAATTTGTCAAAATAAGAGAGAAAATAATACTTGAAGAAACATCTTAGTTTAAATTCAGCATTCAATTTTATTTAGTGGGAGTTTACCAGTCCAATGAGTTGGTAGTATTTTGCCATCTCTATCTTGTAGAAGCTTCCCAAATCTTTAGGAGATTTGGGAAACATGTAGTCCAGCATTCATGTAAAACATTAGAGAAAACATTGGACAGTGGCCTCCTGAAATTCCTCTGAATTGCAGTCTCTCTGAGTTCTTGTCTTTTATTTTCCTTAAATTTGGCTCAAGATCTATTTTTTTCTGTTTTCATGTCTTTTCTGTACTATTTCTCCACTTTATGGATGGCCTACATTGTGCTTCATAGTACCCTCTTCTCACTGCAGATTATATATTTTTAATTTAATTGGTTTAATTTGCAAGATAAATATCATAAAAGTGGAAATGGTTCCTAAATTATTCATTGTTTATTTTTATATTGTGCAAACTAGGCATTTTTACTCTGTGTACACTTTTGATTCCATTGCAAATGGCTTCAATTTGTGAATCTGTTTATCTGTCCTCACAGATACTTTACTGCTAGGTTTTACTGCTAATAGTTAGGACACTAATTGGATACAAAGATTAGCAAATAAATGATATTTGTGTAACATTATTGTCTGTTTCAGTTTTGACTATGAGGTTCTCATCTGTTGAAATCAATTTCAATTTTGAGTCATATCTCTTTGAAGCCAAAGCCAAAGTGCTTGGCTTACAGGTAATTTGTTAGCTGTAAAATGATACCTAAATCCCTTCCAAGTACCATTAAGAGGAGCCGATGTACTAAAATTAACTTCAGTAACTTCAAGCTTATCAAATTAACTGGAGGACATATTTTTGCCATTCTCTATTCTAAAACTCACTGTGGAAAGGATTACATTCAGAACCTCAAGTGCAGTTTCCTAATTATCAAGTTTCAGCAACACAAACTGTAAACAACAAAATGTAACAGATGGACAGACAGATGTTACCAACAGAAACTTCACATGCCGAGCTTTGCATCAGGCCCCATCTGTTGCTTCTACCACTCGGACCTCCCTCGACCCTCCTCCAGCTCTTGTCCACAATCCTCATCAGCATCCATCAGCCCCCTGCCCCTGACCCTTGTATAAACTAAACAAATAACATTAACATTTTAATGTCTGAAGGACCATTGTGAAAACAGATTCAAATCAAAATTTGAGGTTAAATTATATTAGCGAATATGCAAACAACTTTGTATCTAATGGCAAATTCTCCCCCAAATTCTTTTTGCTCCTCGAATTTGTTCAATTAAGCACACTCATGAACAGCAAGCCAACCCATTTTAAATATACAAAGGTAATGTGACACACATAAGCCATGACTATAAAGGGGGGCACACCAATAATTCAGACAACTTGAGCTGA
The DNA here is from genome assembly GCA_903067095.1 of Girardinus metallicus. Lineage (NCBI taxonomy): Eukaryota > Metazoa > Chordata > Actinopteri > Cyprinodontiformes > Poeciliidae > Girardinus > Girardinus metallicus. The sequence goes on along the minus strand of CAEGAE010082117.1, from coordinate 17,682 downwards.
ACTGCATTCAAAAATACAACTAAAGTCCTGATTAAGTTTCCCCCTCACCCTCCTTCACCATTAATGTTCACCCATGTCTGCAGTTGGGCATCCTGACTGCCTGCTTTCTCAGACACCCTGACCCTCCTACCTTGCCTGTTTTTTTCTGTTCCTTCTTCCAAAGAGACCTCCATCTGTCCCTTCACTCAGCCCTTTGTGGTATCCCTAAGCCCAGAAACTTCCACAATGCAGTGGGCGTGCAAAGGGGGGCCATGGTAAACACGACAGCATCCAGATCCCATTAGAAACTCTTTAACTCCTATGTCCTAATACTCGGAGGGAACTCTGGGAGGAGAAGGTCCGTCCCTCATCCTCATGCCCACAATGTCACACTTTACACCCACTTCCATAGGTAATGAACCTGGTAGTTGGACTTCTTTCTCCTCTTCTGAATATTGCTGTATACTTCTTCATCTATTTATTTTCATATGTTTAAGGTTTTCTGCAGTTTCAGAAAGATCTAAGAAAAGCAAACATGACAAACGTGTTGAACATGACAAAGTAAATGCAAACAAGCTTTATGCCAAAAAGGAACAAACACTATTTTTTTTAATTGCATCTCATATCTGGCCAGAACAAAATGAGGTGCGAAATATAAAAACTAAATATGAGATTTCAAAGACAATAAAATTGTTTTTAGTCACAGATTTTTTATTTTGATGTTTTAGTCTAAAATTTCAGAAAATGCATTTAAAACACAGAAAACACTTTGCCATTAGCTGTATGAAAATAAATCACACTGGTTTTTAGACCAGGAACATGATTAAGGTGTAACTAGAAAATTTCTGAAGAAATTTAAATGGGACATGCCAAAGTGGGCCAGTCGGTTGGAACCCAGCGTTCTGATGTTAAAAATTAGCATCAATGCTAAAGTACGCTAAATGTACTCAATAGCATGAGGAGAGTCACAAGCATGTTGAGCAACATGGACTTACTCTATTCAGGATGTTAAAATTAGTGTATGTGCTAAAATTATCCAAAATGCTATTGTTAGTCTAAATACTGCCAGTGGCATGAAAGGTATAACTAGAAAATTTCTGAAGACTCTGAAGAAATTTAAATGGGGCCTGCCAAAGCGAGCCCGTTGATTGGAACCAGCGTTCTGATGCTATAAATTTGCATCAGTGCTAAGCTTAGCTAACATGTAAGAAATAGCATGTGGAGTATCAATGTTACACTGAACTGAATCCATCCAGTCTGCAAACATAAGTGTGTAAACTAAAATGATCCAAAATGCTAATGTTATCCTAAAGGCTGTCAGTGGCATGTGGGGTATGAATGGCATGTTGTCTTACTTTTAACTTGCTACATTCGGTATGCTAAACATGGCTAATAAATAAATAAAAATAGCTAAAGACCGACGCCAAAAGGCCAAGAAGGAGGATCGTAATGAGGCGATGGACTAGACAGGTGAGATGGAGAGACTACCAGTTTGAATTTATGCCTAGGCTTCTTGCAACTGTGTGAAAAAGAACAATTTAGTTACAGTTTGAAGCAACTGAAATTGATTTTTTAAAAGTCCAAAGCTGTTTCTTAAGTAATTTTATTTTTGACACTGTGAAGCTGTGTGAAATATTCATTTTAAGGGACAAATTAAAAAATTTTGTTGATTCTGTACTCTATGTTCCTCTATTTATCTACTTCTTTAATTTCTATTCATTTTGTGTTGATCCATCTCTCAACCTCTAGGTCCCCCTCACCCCATGAACCCCACATACACTAGTGTGTTGTGAGTGTTCATGCAGGCTGAGGCCTACGAGGAGGGTGGGGGATCATTTGCTTGCCTCAGCCTAAAGGCAGAAGGATTATCGCCACAGACACTGATTAAAGCCCTCCATCCTCCTATGGCCCCATTAATACAGTCTTAATCACAATGCTTTATTCCTCCATCCAGCTCCTATGGATCAGGAAGTTTTTATTTTGGTGTGGGCTACTCCTGTTTGCATGGCAGATTAAATGTGCTGGTCACAAAAACTGAAATGTAAGCACAAGAGAATGAGAGCTAAGAAAAGAGTTGGCTTTACACTGCACTGTAAAAAAATGTTAAAATGTAAAGTTTGGTAAGGTTGACTAAATATGGAGTTTTTTCTATCCCTGATCCAGTTTTGGCTCATTTTGGAAAAGCCATCGGTTGATCCAGTGTTCCTTTCAGAATTAAAAAAATCAACATTATGTATGTCGGTTTAAAAGTCTTTCAAAAAACCTTAAGATCTGCAACTGACGAGGCTGAGCTATATTTATATTTTATATTCAGTCTATCAAAATCGATTTAAAGAAGCAATAATGTCATAGGGCAACATTTATACCATAAAAATACATGGATTTGGATTTTGAGTGTTTCTCCCTCTCTCACTGAAATTTAAACATAAGCTTTCACACATTCTTCAAAAGCCTTGAAGTGCATGTCTGTAAAAACTCAGTGCAACAGCAGATAATCAACTCATGATGTTCTTGACACATCCATCTCTTTCCTACTTATCTTTTTCTTGACAGCCAGATATTTTTTTCAACAGTATCGTTGTTTCTGCAGGTCAACCTCAGTATACTCTAATATGAGTAAACTCAGATGAGAAAGCTATGTTTCTGACATCGTATCCTGTGAGACGGACATAGATTGTTTTTTGTTTCTAAACATTGACTCAACACATACAGATACAGCCTTCAATAGGCCTGCATGCTGCTGAGGATGTTTCAGTTTTGCTGAAGTGGTAAGCTGTCATTAGGATACGTAGTCTTACTTCGCAGATAATCCAGGTTGTAAGATGTACTAATGTGGTTGGAGGTCGTAGAGAAAAAATAATTGTCCTACTTAACAAATTTCTTTTGTTTTATAAGATTTAATACCTAATCAGTATTTATGTTGTGCTCTTCACAGTACCTGAAGAGACTGTCTGAAGCCGTCTGCTACTGGACATTTTATATTGACCCCGAAGCGATGTGTATCTACTAACAGGAACGTTTTATAACATTCCTGCTGGTACATAGGAATATTATAAAACAATGATATTCAGCATTTCAGATAAATTATTAATTTGAAATGTTGAAAATTTCTGTAAGGAAATGTAGTTATGTCTAAGAAATATTATCCCTCAGTAAAAAGTGCTTTGAATATTTGTTGACACACTTTGCACCCTTTAATCCCAACTGAAAGTTGCTTGAACACTACAGTCTATAAAAGCATTGTTGTACATCCCTTTATTACCACAATGTACTCATCTTTGGATTACTGTATTTCAGGAGCATATTTTACAATAGGACAAGGCTGTTGTCAGGGCTACCTCCGTCATTTCAGAAAGCAAATAAGGGCTCAACTCCGGTGTTAGCTATATGTACCGAATAAAAACTCTGCACAAGAAAATAGGCAGGTGCTGTTAAAAACTAGCCATGTAAAATGAAGTCATGTGTCTTGTTGGGGCGCGTTTGTCATAGTCATCGACAGGTGAACAAATACAGGTATCAGGAACAGAGTGTCACCAGGTACTCCCAGTAATGATCACTTAACAAAGTCCTGTTTAGGATCTTAAGTCAACACATATCTGAAACACAAACCCTAAAATGTGTTTTTTCTAGATGATATAAACTCTGCTCTAATTTTTGTGCTCAGCCAACTATGACTTGTAAAGTATTGCCATGTTACCCTGGGTTTTAAGAGAAAACAGAAAACTTTAAAAACGTATTCAGACATAGACCATAAATCTTCTAACATTGTCTTGCTTGACCATTATACTCTCCTCCAAGCCTCACTCCATGACATCATCTGTCTCTGTGTTTTGTAATTTTGTACCCAAAGTCAGTTTACTGGGATTATTTCTATATCCATGTATTTGGACTCCAGGATAATTCACATTCCCTGCCCCCCCTCCTACCACTTTTGTTACAACAAAAGCAAAGCAACAAAGAGAGAGTGCGCCAGCTAACTCTGCTGCTACTTTCTCACAGGCTGAGTGTTTGCCTGTATAGCTATGTGTCACTCCTGTGCCAATGCTGACCCACAAGAGCAAAGAGGACAAACTTGTGAATGAGGACCGAGGACCTCCATCACCTCATCTGGCCTTTCCATTTGTCCACAACAAGCTCTTCATTTTCCCTCTCTCTCGTCCTTCTCCCCTCATGCTCTCGCTCTTCTCTCTTCCTCTCTCCAAAATTGTCCCAGCTGTCCATCAGCCCCCCTGCGGCTCCCCCAGCTGTCTGCTCTCCCCGAACAAGAATTCTAACAACAATACAGGTCACAGGTCAAGAGAAAGAACAGGCTGCGTCGACAATAGACCAGTGGCGCCCACTAAAACAATCATTCCCTTTTCTTTGAAAGCCTCTTGGCACTTTTGCCAGAACTGGAAAAGACAAACATTTTGGAGAGGTAGATGAAGAGGTGGAAAGTCCTTTTGGACAACAAATACCCATTCATACAATTGCCCACCGGCCAGAAATAAACATGCATTCACACACTGGCTCCTACTCTTCCCAATCATTTTTTTGCACTTTGGCTTCCTGGTTTTTGTTTATTTGAAGTCTCATTGTGGTGTTTAGGGTGATGATTCAAGTCAAAACTAGTTATTTGGCCATTATCGTGTTATTAATAGCTCAGGCTGAATATGATCTTTAAATAGACTTCATAAAACAGTACTCTTCTATTTTGATAAAAGCATAGGATATAATGATTTACTGTTAACAATTTAAATCATAATAATTTTCCATGCCTTCTTGTTTTCCCATGCTCTGGCAAACATTTTATTATTTATTTTTTTTACATGATCTCTCGCCCCACTGTGTTTTGGCATGAGCCTGATGGGAAAATGGGGCACATGTGAGAGAAAAGTGAACGAGAGAAGCTCAGAAAAACCCCTTGTGACACGTTCACCTGTTCCCCGGAGCTGTTTTTCCCATGGCCCACAACAACAGCCTCCTATCTGACCTGAGAGAAAGCCTGGAGCCAAGTCACTGAGTGACATCATACACAGACTGCCACACAGATGCTCACATTCTGCAACAGTTCCTTTTTATCATTGGTTTAGCAAATACTAAATGATTCAAATCAAATAGAATCAGATTCCATTTTTGTACTACTCCTCCTTGTTCTGGCTACAGACCAGATGGTTTGCTGACACAAGTCGGCAACTTCTCCTCTGCTGGTAAGAAACCTGCACATCTAGTTGTTAAAAACTAAATCCAAAAGCAGATAAATCAGTAAGTGCAGTGCATAACTTCCCTTTCAAAAGCATTTGTAACTCCAAGGTTTCTGCATTTTTGAAGTTGCACGCATAAAGTTTAATGTGTTGTCTGAAGATTGTATGCTGTTTGAATCGTCAAATAATTTACACATGGAAGACAAAGGCTACCTCTTTTTCAAAATTCTGCATGAATAAAAGTCTAAAATATGTGTGCATATGAATTTATCTTACTTTACTCTAGTAACCCTAAACAAAACCCAGTGCAACGAAGAACATGGCAGGAAAACAGTTCTGAAGTTCAAAGCAGAGTTGTGTTAAAAAAACAATATTCCAACCTTTTAACATTTCACAAAATACAAGTATGGCTCTCCTGCAAATGCATCAAGGTATGGCTGTCTACTTTGTCAGGCCTGGCTGGATTTGTTTACATTAAAAGATTTACAGTGGTCATAAAAGTCGAGTCTAGTTTATGATCAAGATTTGATCATTGATGTTCAAAGATGTTTTGCAAAAAAAAGAGTAGCAAAAGGTTTTCCCTCTTGATGGTTACAACTTTTAGAAATATACCACAATAGACATTAAACTGTTGTTGCAGCAAAATATGTCATCCAAAACTTTTGCTTCAGGAAGAGTGGGAACAAATGCACACCGCACCTGTCAGATTTTTATTTATAAAATCACTTAAAATCATATATCATTTTCTGTTTCATTTATTTATGACCTTATTTGGTCTATCGATTAAAATTATTATCAACAAAATTGAAGGTTGTGGTTGTAATGTGGGAGACTCTATAAAGTCACGTGGTGTAGAATACTTTAGCAAGAAATGTTTTCTTGCATCTCCTTTATTTACTTTCCTGTTCAGGGGTGACCACACCAAATTGTCTCAATTTAGTTTCATCCTCTGGATCCTCAAACTTCCAGCCTATCAGCTTCATTTCATCTTTCCCCACTTCCCGTATATCGTCTTTTTGTTCTTGCTCTCATCCTACTGCCAATAAACATTGCTTCACCTCTGAAAATGTTGAAACATTCTCAGTCTGACCTCTTTGACTTTATCTCAAGAAACAGTAGTCCAACTCCCATAGGACAGCACAAGAGATGTTCTTTATTAACTTGGGACTCGACCGATCTGGTATGGAGTTCATGTTGTCATATTTGATTTAGCTTCAGTTTTACGTTGGATGCCCTTTCTAATATAACCCCTCTCTGTTTATCAGAGGACTTGGGACCAGCACTAGGAAACACTGGCTTATGACCCCTTACGGTTGCAATAAAAAAACACAAGGGGTCACAAATGTATTTTTTACACACCTACTAATAGCAATGTATGAAAAAAAAAACTAATTTCTTACTTCTTTGACAAATTCAATGTGAAAAGAATACAGCTGTCTGTTACGAGAGAAACTCCACAGTAACATGAAGCGATGTCCTTGCCAAAGATATAAAGAAAAAGATGGTATTCTAAAATATAAAAAAGGCTTGCCACACAGTGTTACTATGGAAATAGCATATAATATAAGAATATTTATTTCAGTAAGTGCGAAACAGCAAAATATTAACAGTACATGTGACAAAAATGGCAACACAAATATGAACAAGTCACCTGAAAGACCTCAAAATAAATAGCTTAAGTACAGCTACCAATGGATGGCAACAAACCAAGGAGACGGAGATACATAAACTGTGCAGAGAAGAACATAAAAAAAGAGGACAAGACATTATCTAAATAAATATTAAATACATATATAAATAGTTGCTTTCTTAAAAATCAAGACCTTTGTGCACGATTTAAGCTGGATGACTTTTGGATCAATTTATTCGCAGAGCTCTTGAGTTCAAACATCAGCTAGTTGTATTTTACTTCTGCATGAGCAAAGATATGTTGGTTTTGGTTAGTTTGACTCTTTCATAACTTCGGGAAAAATTTTCAGAAATAATTAAGAGTTCAAACACCAATGCAATAAATAAAAGGATAAACTTAGTCGCATGTTTGCATCAGGTAGACTCAGTTGAGGTGAAAAGTCTCTCCTTCTCTGAACCCAAAGGGTTCAGCATAAACCATTTTTTTTCTACACAGTTAGTCCAAAAACTAGTATAGTGGCAGATTCACTTCTGTGGACAGTTTCTGACCAGTCACTTACTGGTTCCATTAGGTTTTAGATGGTGCCCATCTGAGCAGTGACCAGATGAGAGGGAGTGAAAGAGTCAAAGGCCACATCCAAGGGTAACTCATAACGAGAAGCTTGAAAGATCGAATGAGACTGAACCCCGCCTGGTAGGCTGCCAGCTGTGGAAGTGGGGAAGTGGTGGGCTGAGAGGTAGTGGGCATGTTGACCAGGGTGGGATGTGTAGTTCCTCTCTGATTCATGTGGAGAAGGCTCCTGCTTCAGGGCAAAGTTACTGTTGATGCTGAGGGGGGGAGTGAGGGGTCCGTCATACGGAGGCGTGCCGCTGCTGCACTCGTTAGGGGAGGGGTTGTCGAACGCAGGTGCTTTGAATCCCTTCATGTGAAGGAGGTGGGATGCTTCCAGGGATCCATAGGGTGGGCTGGGAAGTCCTGGGGATGGGTAGCTGAGTGGATGCCCACCCACAGAGTCACCAACTCCCTGACCTCCACACTTGTCCTCAAGCTTGTTGAGAATCAGAGGGGTGGGTCCAAGCTGCAGGCAGCCAGCCACAAGGTTACTGGTGGGCTGAGACAGTCCTTTACACAGCATCTCCACAAACCCATGACTCTCTGTGGACTGACCATTTTCCAGCACCTCAGAAAGAGCCCAGATGTAATTGCGTGCCAGGCGTAGGGTCTCGATCTTTGACAGTTTCTGAGTTTTGGAGTAGCACGGCATCACTCTGCGCAGGTTATCCAGAGCATTGTTCAGCCCGTGCATCCGAGATCGTTCCCTGGCATTGGCTTTGATCCTTCTGGCACGGAACCTCTCCTGTCTAGCTTTGGTCATCTTCTTCTTCTTGGGGCCTCTCCTTTTGGGGCCATTATCTCCATTTGGTTCAACCTCCTCCTCGTCATCATCTTCCTCTTCTTCCTCCTCCATGTCCTCACTGCCAAATTCTCCGCAGGGTCGAATGCGACCTCCCAGAGTCAGACTGTGGTGGTGGCTCCTCATCTCTGGGCTTTCATCTCCATCCTGGGAGCTGCCGTCCTCCTCAAGCCAGCTGAGGGAGCTCACCAGCTCACTCACATCCCCACTTTTCCCAAAGTGTTTGGTCATCATGTTGATCTGAAGAAGAACAGGCAAAAAGTTGTTACTTGCTCATCTACAAATGTGCAAACTGTACTCTAACAGTATGTTGCATATATGGACTGGAAACTTTTCAATACACAATAAAGGGGTATGGAAATGCTTCAGATTTTTATAAAATTAATCTGAATCGAATAAGGCTTTTTTTTTTTTTGTTGCTCTATACCATGTGTTCTCATAAAGTAACTTCTGAAATTATTTTATATCTTAGTTTTTGTGTCACTTTAAGTTTACCAATGGCTCCTTATCTGGGAACCCTTTTTCAAAATTTTCCGGTGGCACCCTGTAGACTGAAGTTCTGTTTTCAGCACCGCTGTGTGGAAAGCTCACCCTGCTCATTAATCAACTGCTGTCTCTGTCATTTTTCGTATTTCAAACGAAACTCTTCTACAACTAAAATGCCGTATTCATGTTCATATAACAGAACATTTTCATCTTTTTAGGATTAGATTACTCATTTATGAGATTTTTGTTCATTCTCGCTGTCCCGCTCTCTTCAGAGATGCTGTCAATCTGGGACACAATGGGATTTACTCAGCACATAGAGCTGAAAGATTAAATAGGGAACACACAAATCAACAAAACATTCAGACACTTGGTCTTTGTAACAATGAAAACAGTATCGAGAACCGTCTCCTGCTTGACTATTCTTTGATAGGTGTTATATTTCGGGGAGAATAAATGTACACACCAAACTGTTCTTTCTCACAAATTAATTGCATTATTATTGCTGATTTGTTGCTAATTTGGATTAAGAACGCAAAATGTTGTTTTTGCTGAAAACTGCCCTAATTATTGCACACTGAAGCGCAAAAGTGGGACAGATTACTCCGCAATTTGTGAATCTAGATTACGTCAAGCATGCAACTATGTCGGGATGAGCTGTTGGAATAGATTGTATAATCTAAATGATATGACTATATTTCTTTAACGATGCATTTCTGCGCAAGATTTAGATCAGTTGTCTCGTAAAAAGACTTACATGTCTGGTGAATGGGCGTATTAAAAATAAACCAAAGTGTATTTAATTTTAGAGTTTATTGTTAGGCTTTTACATGGCAATTTAAATATATTTGATTTGTTAAAATATTTTCTCTAATTAACTGAAACTGTAAAATCAGCTGATCTGATGCCATATAAGACAAGTCAACCCTCCTTTTTTCTTCTTTATAACCTTAACCTGAACAAAAATGCAACTCACCTGTCTGGAGACAGCACTGCGCAAATGAGTAGAGAACTTTGAGAGATTCAGGCAATAAGTCCAGAGTAGCTGCGGATTTTTTCTTCTCCTCCACTGTCATCCGCCACTGTCCTAAAGTCAAACAGCCATGAACTCACTCGGAACTTTCATCTCCAAATGACATGATTAGGCTGATGTGCTTTGGCTTTAGCTGGGTAAGCCCCACCCTCTTCCGCCCCACCCACCAACAAACTTATCCAAAAGCGCGTGGCGCTCTCGTGACTGGGAGGGTCACCCCCCTAGGAGAACGAGTTGGGGCGCGTTTCCGGAGGCACTTGTAGCCCTTCATTTACAAGTCAAGGGGTCCAGAAACATTGAGAGGGTGACAGTCCTGAGAATGGGAGTAGTCTTTGTATTTAAGTTCGGATTGAATAGTCTTTGTATTTAAGTTCGGATTGAATGTCGATGTGTTCAAATTATTCTTTCTTTCAAACACAAGCATAATTTAGTGAGTGTATTAATTTCCTCTTTACTTTTTCACATTCATTTTTGATTGTATCTACCAAAGTTTTTTGTTGTTGTTGTTGTTGTTGTTGTTGTTTTTTTTTTTAACAAATTGCCCCCCAAAATGAACCAAACTATAATTGTGCTACCTAGGGCAAAAGTAATTACATAATTCTGTTGCCTGTCCCCACTGCTACTATATGTCTACGTATGTACACGTTTTTATAATTTATTTTATTGACAATCTCTGTCACTTTTGCATTTATTTAATAATTTCGTTAAAGCATGATAGTAAACCTTTGTAATAAAGGCAATATTATATTCTATACGTTTTCTAGAATTCAAAATGAAATAATTATTACCTATGTTCTATAATTCTGTGAGTGGGACACCCCACCCGACTATACATCTCGTCATTAGTCGGTTGGATTAGGAATTTTCCACTTAGTTAAACTCAGTGTTAAGGGACGCTCCTTCTTGCGCGCGTATTTAAATGATTATGACAGCTTGGTGTGTGATGAGCAGGTGTGTGCGTCTTTCACTTATTCATTCGATTGTTTTCTTCCATTTGGCGTCATATTCTGCCTTGGAAGACAATTTGATTATTTAATCGATTAACTCAGTAATGGAGTTGCAGGTACTTCATTTAGGTAGCGGATCACTGAGAATTTCTGAATATGTATAGCTCTTAAAGTGACAGAAGTAAATCTCTGGGATTCTGGGATTATGCCTTGTTGGACCAAATCTTAAATTGGTTGTAATTACTTCAATCTTAAGATCAAGACTTCTTCTAATCAAAGAAGTCCTAGAATTAAAATTGAATGGTGTTGGAATTATATTTAAAATTTGACCAGTTAAAATGCTGCACATTTTGACCAACTGTGTTCATATTGACTACCAACTAGTCATTTTGATGATAGCCATCTGCCATCAAAATGGTAGCTGACTATTTATTTTATTGCATAAATGCTCTAGGGATTATGTTTTTTTCCTCATTAAAATTGTTGTGTAACCTTTATATTACAAATAGCATTTTTTGTCACTAGGCCAATGATAAAAATGATTAAGATTGTCGAAAACCTATCCACCAAGTAAACTAACTCAAAAAGGGACGAAAAACTAAAATTTCTTAACAAAATTTTCTGATATTACTCTACAATTAGATTCAAAATCTGTTCATTTTTGTGGCTGTTTCTGCATAATTTATGGAAATACTTAAATGCAATTAATATTAAACTTATATGCAATGATTTCAGTACATGAGCATATAATTTACCTCATAGACACAAAATGGTTTACAAATTATAGAAGGGGAAAACTGATCCAGATCCCTGCCAGAATTCACATATGGCACCTATATGAGAATGAAATGGGCTGAAAATGGGCTCCAGATGGAATTGTCCCCTGGTTACATAATAACACCATGTAAATTACCTATAAGTTTCACATAGGGCAACTCTGACCCATACACGTGCCAGTTATGTTGTGCAATTTCAAAAATGTTTCTTAGTCACCAATGTCGTAGCCAAGACCTGCATAGAGTGCCAAATTGAATTTGCTGATATGGGTTGCAATTAATGAATCCAAGGGGGTTTCTATAGAAAAAGCAAATTGTGAGCCAAGCCTCACCCAGGAACCTAAAGAAAACCCATATGCGGGCCTTATGCACATGTTGGCTGTTAATGTTGTCATGAATCCACAACACTTATTTCTTTTAATCCAAGCATATGTGTCATTTAACTACTTACATTGTTTTCAATTACTGTGTTTTAAATTGTTTTATTCTTTTACTCGGTTATATATTTCTGTTTAAATGTTTTTATGTAATCCGAAGTGCTTTTTTTTTTAACCACTGGCCCAACAAGAGACAGCCATTCCAACAAAGCAACAACAACAACAAAAAACTTTTCCACAGTTTGAACTACAAGTCCCGGAGATAATACAAGCACGCCAGTCTCGTGCGTGGCGGGCCGCGGCGCAGCAGGAGTCTTTTGTCATTGGCCGCTGACAGCCTGGGTCTCGCGAGCCGCACGTGCCCCCACATTGATCCCATTGTGCGCGCTACTGCGCACAGCTGCGCTCGTGACTGAACTTCAGGAGCGGAGGATACACGTCTTATTTTAAAGCGTCCCACACGTTTCCATGGATGGGAATAAAGACGTAGACCTTTAATTGATCGACAGCATTGACTACAACAGAGTCTCATCCAACGATTTATTGGGCACCTAATAACAGATGGCCGAATGGTGGAAGCGCGGGTGGGCGGGCGTATCTGTTGCTTAGATGCGCAGGCGTTACTCTGTTCAGACTAAAGATGCCTGGTGCTGAGGCAGCATCCATCCACCCAACGGTCCCAATAGCTCCTGGTCAGTGCACTCATTGGTCATGAAGGCATGTGGATGGAGAGAAAGAAGCTTGTTTGTGTACGTGCATGTGTGACTAATAAGATGTGCCCAGAGCTCCCCAGGTACATGCACTCTTACCTCCAAACACGTAGCCAACAATCCCCTTCAGTCCCATGAGGTTGAGAATGGCCTCCACACACCTGCAGCCTGAATGGGGAATTGGAGCCTGCCAGTCTCCCCACAATCCCCATTGGTCTCCTAAATGACTATATGAGGAAGGGAAATCGGCCTACTCTCATTTAAGGTATCACACAGATAGCTAACCCCGTGGAAGAGGTCACTGTGAACGTGTGATCTGAACACACTTTTCATGAGTTTCTTTAATTTCACTGAATGTGTTTCTCATACATAGCAACTTATTACATTTCTTGCCAAAGTAAAAAACAATAAAAAAATAGAAAAAAAAATGTACATCAAAATCCATTTAATGTTATTGTTTGACATTTTCTTTTAAGGTGTCCAAAACAAGACCGTTATTGTGGCTCCTTTTTGGGATAACCCTTTTCCTCAACAAAGAATAAACTGCCACAAGTGAGTTGTGTCGCACTCGTGTCCCCAGGGACTGCGAGTGGATTGGGAGGGATTCGTGCACTATATACTGACAGATGGGTCCTTGTTTCTGTCTTTTTTTCTTCGTCTCCATCTCCCTCTGCCTCCCTTGCCAAAGCGCAGACACACTCGCACACATCAAGACAACACCAACACAATAGGAATTAAAGCTCTGGTCTACACACATGCTCTTTGGCCTGCTCCTGAAAGCTGAGCCCCTCGCAGCGATCATAAAAGGAGCCTGGATTTGTACGAGGAGTTGGCGTGCTAAGACATGGGAGGGGTGATGTGGCACATGGGTGGTAAAGCTGCAGAGATAAACTTGTATCATTGTCCAATAAATAATTTTCCACTTGTGAACCAGATGTTTTTTTTTTGTGACATCATATGCACACTCTGTTTTGAAGTTATGTTCTAACTTTGCCTAAATGTTCTTATGTTAGGAAGATTAAAGAAAGACTGGCAGGTCTAAGGATAATGAGTGTTTGCACACAGCAGACTTTGATTCATGAACTTTTATGACGAAATAAAACTTTTAAAGACATAAAAATCTTTGCAATTAGTACATTTAATCCAGAGTACACATGCACAATAAATTGAATTGTAGTCGACGTTACAATATCAGTGTGTATAATATTGCAATCACAACAGACTTTGAATTTGGCAAGCCATGGGACTGAAACTCTGATTGCTAATAATCCACCTGACTATTTGAAGTTTCTCTCTTCTTTAAGTCAAGCGCCCAGCATACAGGTCTAAAATCTTAAAGGACTTGAACATGTCATGCTGTCCAGTATAGCAGTAACTCGGTCAGGTTCCACAACCAGACTGCATGGCTTGTTGATGAACCATAACATCAAGAATTCAAGCTCTTGACTGGAGACTTTCTTCTGAACAAAAGAGTTTTACTAACAATGCAGGAGAAAGTGTGCAATTATCAGCCTGCACCTGAAATACATTTTAGTAATCAAGATCCTGGGTGAATGGGGACATTGGGATCATGGAAAAGAAAGTGACCGTAGAGGAAAATTTTGGTATCATCATAATATTCTTTCATAATATTGCAATGGCAGGTTTTCCTAATACCACACAGCCCTAGTCTAGAGCAAGTGTTCTCAAAAAGTGGAATAAGTACCACTGGTGGTTTCTGTGCTCCCCTCAGAGGATATTGTGGTTGTAAATGTTGACCAGGTAGACAGTAGAACAAACTTTTAACCAGGAAAATGTGCTGGTGGAAAGTTATGCTGTGTTCCATCAACTTGTGGATCTAAAACTTGGATTTACCCAATTTAGCCATGTTTTAGATCTAGGTTTCTTATAAAAACCTGAACCTGGACAAATCTCTCACTTTTCTATGTTGAATTTCAACTGCTACAGACCTTTATTGAACATTTTCCAACTTCAGATGTAGACATTTTCACTTTTGTGTAGAAATGAAGTTCATAGTCAGTGAGCTTCATTTAAAATGTGACATTGGAGATGAAAATTTCTTTTGTTGATGTTTGCATGGCGAACAAACACAAAATGAAAAGTTCTTGTTCTGTTTTAAAATGACTTTTTAGGTTGTAGTTCTTAAAAAAAGACTTGGGGTGGTATTAAAAGTTGAGAACCACTAATCTAGAGCATATTAAATATGCTTTACAGAAACAGAAATGTTTTAGTATAAATCAAAATTCTCAACACTTTTTTGTGAACAGAAGTGGAACTGTATTTAGGTCAATTTCATTATTTTTTTTATATTAGATTGTGTTACATTTACATATATTTCTCCAACAGACAAATGGTCTGTTATCTGCATCTGATATCAGATCAGAGAGAGTATTAAGGTCCAGTCTGATTCAAGACCATCGTCTTCTATATACATTCTATCATGTCCATTAAACTATTATGTCAACAGCATAATTCTAATGGATCCCACAGTGAATTTTGATAAGATCTAGCAGCATTTCATCTCAGCAATACGAGCAGATTGCTTGTCGCTTAATCTTCTCTGTTCTAGCTAAGGGTTTGGAAAACATTCCAGTCAAGCAGAAATGTGAACGTAGAATGGGAATCAGGCCCGGGGGCAATTCTCACTAAGTGGGGAGAGAGCCATTAAACAAAGGTGCCTGTGGTTTCATATTCAGGATACTTTACAACCTCCGTCCCAGGACATCAACACTGTTTTTTGGTGTGCTGCTGGAGGGGGCAAACGAAAGGGGGAGGGAGGAGGATCCATCTGCCACGCTACTGGTCCTCAGGGAGACGGGGATATCCCTGGGGTGTTTTGGAGAGAGAAGGCCTGAAAGGATTACACCCAACCACTAATCAACGACGCTAATCTGAAGGCCCCCACACACAACCCCCCCCTTCAGACTAAACCACAATTTGGGTTTGAAGGATAACATTTTACAGCTCTGCAACTTCTTGCTGATGATGTACAATCCGAAGAGGACAAATAAAGAGGTTATCCTCACTGAGAAGAATCAACAGTAAAGTTGTGATTGGCAATGAGCCACAGTGTATCTGTGATCAGGTGCGAGCATCCCACAAGTGGCCTCATCTGAATCCCAGTGTGACCATTATGCAAATAGACCAAAGAGACAGGCCTAAAAAAATACATTTGGTTAACGGATGAAGCCTTATTCTGATTAAAAATAACAGAAAAGTGTGTTCATTCTAGAGCATTAAAAAAATTATTATAAATATATTTTTAAAAAATCAACAGATCATCCTAACTATAAAACATTAATAAAAGAATGATGTTGTTTGTAAAAGAAATAGTATTTCCAGTAATCCTGCAGAGCTGTTGCCTCTGAGCCTCATCCAAATGTATCTTCACAGGAGGAATCAACTCAGGGTGCAGCTGTCTTGGCCTGTCACCGCACCCAGAGAAAGAAATGCTGTGAATAACGTTGCCATCAGTTTGTCTTTGATGTCTTGAGGAAAGGTGGGGTCTACTTCTGGCACTGATGAATTTAAAGCACCACAGAACTATAAGAAAAGCTGCATAATGATGGTGTCAGTCCTCCAGGGCATAGTGAACTGGAGGATCACTGGCCTCCATCTCCTCTGCCTCCTGCTGAAAACTCATGGCTAGCCTTCCTTAAGCTCCCTCTCCCTGTAACCTCTTTGTGTCTTGGGCCCAGCACTGTCAATATTAAGGCTGGCTAATGTGATCTAGAGGCAGCTGCAGCACCCTGATTATTACCATGACACAGTCGACTGAGGGTGTAATATCATTAAAAATAAATCAGGTGGTGTGGAGATTTGCTGATGCAGGGAGGGACTTTGAATGACATTAAGAAGGAACAGTGTAATAATTTCATTAGTCAGTTGGGGCACCTTGGAGAATCTGTTAAAGCATTTCCTTTAAGTTATAGTAATTTAATCTGCTTTCACAATCCTTATCTGGAGGAAGAATACAGAGAAAATTTATCAACCTTCCCTTTTTATATATATAATTAAATGTCTGATTGTTTGGACAAACATTAAATCTTTGGTTTCCGAAAGCACCAGGACAAAACCAAAATATTATTAATATGTTTTAGCGCTGATGAAGAAGGACATGAAATGTGATTATTTTTTCTAAGATAAGTAGAGTTGTTAAATTCTTATCTAATAGATGTACTGCTATATGACTAGAAATCTGGGTTTTAATAATACAGGTAATAATGATAATGACAGGGATTTACTTCAAAATGGAGCTGGAAAGAATATGTGTAGTCTATAGTATGGTTTTCAGAAGTTAATTCATTCGGTGTTGAATAAACAAGTTATTGCTTTTCCTCATATGAATCTTTGGTTAATTTATACTTTGTCAAAAATCAAACTATTAAATGCGTACTTGGTAAAGCTCTTGAGCTTCTTGATCTGACTGAAAGACAATTTGTAATGTTTACAATTAAAGGTCTGATTGTTTGGAAAATACGTTTTAGACATCAATTTACAAACATCTGGAAAAAAGCAAGAAGATGATATTTTAATTTTTCCAGCTACTATATATAAGCATAATGGCGATAATCCTCCCTGAAGCAGATATAGCAGTGGTTACTATTGGCCTGTTGGGGTGGATTATTGTTGGAAATGACGAAGAAAACACGAGGCAACGCTAATCTTCTTAAACCGTTTGACAGTGAGCTGTCTGCTCGGCAGACTCATCAGCAATCAGCTGGTGAGACAACATATGCTGGCATACAGAAGTCATCAACAAATCAAAAATCTGGCAAATATATATGTATACATACATGTATATTCATAAAGTGTAATATAACCGTTTTATTAC
The DNA here is from genome assembly GCA_903067095.1 of Girardinus metallicus. Classification (NCBI taxonomy): domain Eukaryota; kingdom Metazoa; phylum Chordata; class Actinopteri; order Cyprinodontiformes; family Poeciliidae; genus Girardinus; species Girardinus metallicus. The sequence goes on along the minus strand of CAEGAE010082117.1, from coordinate 313 downwards.
ACTTTGTTTTCAGTTTGTTTGGCGCACCATTAAAGCCACAGAAGCGCCGTTGGGCTCACAGCGAGGGTCTTACATCCCCATTGTTTTGATGCACGAGACGCCTAAACGGTGATTTCAAGGCCCATTGAGCGCGCGATGAATTGTCCCCAAAGTCTGAGGAAGAGGGAGCATTAGCGACTATTGGATAATCCCAAGGAGTGACGCCAAAAGTTGTAAATCTGTTTTCTAATTTGCACAGATAGATAGATAGATAGATAGATAGATAGATAGATAGATAGATAGATAGATAGATAGATAGATAGATAGATAGATA
>CAEGAE010082109.1:0-58686 GCA_903067095.1 Girardinus metallicus | reverse complement strand
TGGGCCCATTAGTACCAACTGAGCATGGTGTCAACGCCACAGCCTACCTGAGTATTGTTGCTGACCACGTCCATCCCATCTTCTGATGGCTACTTCCAGCAGGATAATGTGAACATAAATCCCTCGTGAACGACATCAATTCTCTCAGCAGATGTGACTTAGCTTCTTCCGATCATTTAAGTTTATCCTGGCGTTGCTTTATTTCCTTTGAAATCTTCAGTTTTTCTTTTGTGTGATGCATTTTAAGCCCTTTATTCATTACTATTTTTAACAGCAACCACTAGTGGTCCGCGGACCACTAGAGGGCGTCCGCGGACGACAGTTTAAGAGAAAACGAGTCATAACATCAACAAAACCACTGAAAAATGCTGTCAGGGTGTTATGATGGTTTAGTCAAAGTTCAAGTCACAACTTGAAGCAATAGTGTAAAAGGGAATCAGCTATGATTTCTGCTATTATTCTAATTCTTCTGTATTTAATTAACCATTTTGGGTTCATTGGAAACAGTTTTCTGCACACTTGAGGTTAGATCTAACAAGATACATTTTACATAAAACAGTAGAACTGAAAGAGGTTTAACTTCTTACCAAGATTTCAATTTGAAGCTTTTCTACTGGTGTGAATCTTCCATTATAGTCATCAAAATTTCTAAAAGCTTTTCAAAGGGATTTCCATTTAGATCTAGCACAGCTACACCACATACAAGAAGATTTAAGGACATTTTAAGAAATAATTTACAAAAGGCAGATTTAAAAACAAAAAGATGTCAAGAAGATTAGCCTGATTTCTCTGCTTGGTGACGCAGAGACCTAGTTCATGCCAGGTAATGAAACCAGACTTTTAATAGAACCTCAGTTGTGTATCAACAAACAGATCCAAGAACCTAATCCCCACTGATGAGTTCAAAGTGTGAAGAAATGAGAGCGCCCTGCTTTTTGCTTTGTCTTTGTCAACACTGTCAGGGTGGGATGATGGTGAAGAGTGCAACAAGCTAGAAAACACTCCTCTGTGTGGCGTCATAAAGGAAAACGGCTGATGATTATTACCCTGCAGGATGGAAACTAACAATCCGAAAGTCCAAAACACAGAAGCGACAAGGATTTTCTGTCATCAACTCCTCCCCGCTTCTCATCAAACACGGATGAAACCAGATATTTACTGACCCGTCACATCAGCTTTTAACTTTATGACAGACTCAATCTGATCTGTATCTTCATTTGACATATTAGAATAATATGAAAAACAGAATGATTTTTAGTTATAACTTGCTAAATTTATTTGACTAAAAGAGTAGAAGATAGTAGACCACAAGAGTTTCACTTTTACTCAGGACTCAACTTCTCCAGTCTAAGGTCAGTTAGGGTTAAAGAGCTGCTATTATGTGCTTTCCATGCACAAAGTGCTAAATTTTTATTCAACTGAAATTACAGCCATTATCGGAAAAAACTCTTTGCACTCATCATTCATGAGGACGTGTCTTTAAAATTTAAAGCCTTGTTCCTAAGTTCATTTGCCTGCTGTAATAGGGATTTTCATGGTCAAACTTTCTTCCTTGCTGAGTGACCTTTCAGGTCACATTGGGACTTGACTCACTTCACAGTGAGACGATGATGACGCCCTCTTACAGCTTCAGCTGGTGTCGAGATTTGTTGATTTTACGTGAATTTCCACGATAATTCTCAAGAAGCTGGAGGGACTGATTGATATAATTTTGCAGTAAACAGATAAAAACTGCATTGGTTTGACTGACAATATAATATTTAAGCAGATTTAGTGTTCAGTCTAGAATCTAGAGGGCCACATAAAACGCTACGGCGAGCCGGATTTGGCCCACGGGCCTTGAGTTTGACACATGTGGCTCATTGGAAACACGACAGTTTAAAGAAAAATCCTCAATTTTTAGTAAAAAATTTTGGCCCATCTTTCGAAATACTGACTGGCAGCACAGCAACAGGTGGGGGAAGGGCTACACTGCTCCTTCAAACTAAGAAAACTGTTGTACCTTTTCTACTTTCTCCAGAATATCATAAAAAATATTATTTTCCTGCATGTTTATTTAACCTTTTGCACCCATATAAGTTAATTTTATCACTTTTTTTTAAAGAAAGCACATTTAAATATTTTTTGTCTCTGTGTGTGACCCAGCACGCTGCTCCCACATTTTATTTTAACCTCAATTCTCCTTTATTCTAAATAAAGTTCCATTTCTTTCTCCATTTTGACTCATTTGCTTCCCTTTCATCATCCCAGGCAAGGTTATCCCGAGGCAGGCGGAGCTTTTACGGGAACAAAGCGCGGGTGGAGGTGATGGGGTGGAGGCCCTAGCTTTGCCGCTAGCCATGCCTTAATCGATCGCCTTTAAAGGGAATGTTGTGAGCTGAATGTTTGAACTCATTGCCCCACCTTAGCAGTTGTCTGGGATTTAATTAAAACGTAAAATTCATTCATTGCCAGTTGCATTTGAGAAATAAAAGACGCTGAGAAGTAGCACAACCAAGAGCGAGGGGAGGGGAGAAAAAGGAGGCTAATTAGCATCACTCCACTTGAAACGTTTTCTGTTTCTCTTTCTTTCTCAGCCGCGTTTTCTTCCTCTCTCTCCTCACGTATATCTGCAGCAGCCCTGAGCTAAATTTCCGTCACATCTTTCCTTTGCCACCGGCGCCTGGCACACGCAGCCTAGCTATGCAAATACCAGAAAACAGAGACTGCAGTGTTGTTGACACACTTCACCTGCACAGGGAGTGCAGCCAGATAGAAGACGGCGGCTCGTTTCTCCGTAGTTTAAGTGTTGCAAGGACCTCTTCGTACTTTATTGGTTTGTTTTAAATCCATCATTTCATCCGTAGTTTATCATTCACAGAGAAGCAAAACCATAAGGAACAAAAACGTAAAACAGACAACCTTCACAGCATGACCCACATTTAAATACAACTTTATTCAGATCTCAGGACTCTTAGCTTTTATATATATATATATGTATGTATATATATATATATATATATATATATATTATTTATATATGTATATTCATGTTTAAACAGTCTTCATTTTGTAATTATTCTGTTCTGGATGGACCACTGCTGCTTGCAGCCTTTAAGGCCAAATGTTCAGATGTCTGTTGGCACCAGATGGGTAAATAGTAAGGCTGCTGCTCTAACAACACCTTCCGTTCCACAGCAACATGTCCGCCTGCTAACCGCAGTTCAGCAGCCTTTTCTGGTCCCCAGAGAGGCAAGGAGGGTGGCGTCTCACTGAGAGTATTGCTGTATACTTGAGGGGATCAGTAAGGAGAAGAGGACGGACCTTCTTGTCGAGGTTTGTCCTTTTTGTCTTTTGTTTTTCGTTTGTCAGAGTTGCCGAGGGCTTGTGGTTCCCAAGCTTTGATTCCGTGGTGTTTGAGTTTCCAGAAGCCCTGCGGGGCGGGATGGTGCGGTGGTTTTGAGCTTACTGGGGGGTGTTAGCATGCTCTCCAGGACGGCGAATGTCCTCCCGATCCTGGATTTTACACAAGATGGTTGAACAGGAGGGAGGAAGAAACTAAACAAATACATCTTAAGACTGTGTGTGAACATGATGTTTTATGAAATAAAGATGTAGAAATGAATTGTGGGGAGAGATTCGCCGGCTTAAATCAGGAATGTGTGCTGAGGCGGGGGCAACACTGCAAAAACACTGAAAATTACCAAGAATGTTTTGTCTTCTAAAGGAATAAGACAAAATTAACTTACCAGTAACTTTTCAGTACAACAGAAGAGCTTGTTTTAAAGCTGCAGTACAAAACTTTTATCAATAAAAATGTTTCTTTTCAAAACTATCACTTTGTTTTGAAAGTATGAGACAAATAATCTGTGAAAAAATCAAGGTTCTCTGCCGTCTCCTAGTGCTAACTAGAAACAGCCAATCAGAGCCAAGAGGCAGGTCTTAGCGCTGTCAATCATGCCCGTGTCAATAATGAATGCTAAGGCTAGTTAGCATAGCCACCTATGCCGGAGGGGAAAATTTTTTTCCTGTAAATGTGAGTTTTTCCTCCGTCATTAGCACATTTAGCAGCACATTTATGAGGTTGATTGACAGTGCTAAGACCCTCCTCCTGGCTCTGATTGGTTGTTTTTGACCAGGAGCGACGCATTTGTTCAGATCGTGATAGTAGATCAGGGAGGAGGTGAAGATTGATCCTTTTATAGATTATCTTTCCCATGGTGACATTTTTAGTAAATATGTAAAAAAATTTATTTTTTATAAAAGTCACAAACTTCAGCTTTAAGTCAATGATTCCTTACTATTGGTGAAAAATTACAAGTTCTACTGACAGATATTTTGACGTATAACGAGACAAAACACACCCTGCCTGTGGCACGTGCTCTTTTAAGGAACTATTGACCTAAATCAAGCTCTTATATCTTCCTGAAAAATTACTTATAAGTCTTATTTCAAATGTACTAAGAAACTAGATCAAAATTATTTCATAACATTTTGTATTTTTGCAGTGAAAGCAACAGCGAGGAACTTCACACGGCTGGGTTCAGTTCCAGCAGGATGGAGGTAGAGCGGGTCAAACGAAAACACACAAAGGTGTGAAAACACCAGACTAACATGCAGAAAGAGGTGAAATGAGCCAGAGGACGAGGTTACTAAAATAAAGAAGAAAGATGCGGTTCAGTCATGCTGGTTGATGCATTTGAAACACGTAAAACTTTGTATTCAATCCAGCGGTTCAGGAAAAGATCCTTCAAATAGGCGTCAGTGATTCAGTTTGAGCTGTTGCCTAACCTGTAATGTTTGCTCCACGAAGACTCTGTGTTTATTTATTATTTCTGAGACGTGAACCCAGCCAATCTGGTGTTTTCAGATTCCTGTCGCTAATATTAGCTTGGTAGATGAAGAAGCAGACAGATTCACGTGCCAACAAATGATTAAAATATTGTTTCATAAAATCAGCGCCCAGCTGAGAGAGGACAGAAAAACAACATTCATGATGTCTGCAGGTGAATTTGCCGCCTTGTTCCCTGCAGACATCTTTGTGAACTGCTGTTATTTGCTGTAGGGACCCAAAGCGACAAAGATGAGCTTTTTTTCCATTTTTATAAACAATTTAAAAACTTTGATGTGCAGATTTCCATGTCTTTATTGTTTAAAACTATTCATACCTATTGAGCGTTCACATATTCTATCTTGTTAGAATTTAAATGTAATTTATTTGGGTTTTGTTTGCTACGTGACGTCACGCTCTTCGAAACTCCGCCCACTCCGCCATGACGGTCAATAACCAATACGCTCCTGTGAAGCCCGTCAAAAACGCACATCCGGTAGCCTAATATCGCTTTTATTAGGTTGATTTCGCAGTAAAAACGGTCACAGGACGCTGCGCGGTCCGCTGCACAAACAGACAAGGATGGAAACCAAACTTGTCATTTTACTTTATAACTTACTGAGGAAAGTTGCGATGGGGATGGACAGCAGCTGTTGATCACAATGACTGGCAGCCCTCGGTGTAAGGTAAGATGATTAACTTTCATATATGCTTAGTACGTATGATTAGAAACATAACAAATATTTTCACTATGGCGAATGTGGCGTCTAACGGTTGGTAACCATGGAGACAACGCCGCACCGTCATGCAGCCTAGCACGTAAGGAAGAAAAAAAAAAAAAAAACTGGTTAGCATCTCCTCTTTTGTACGTTTTTAATCCTGCCTCGGTTTAAGGGGAAACGCTGTTCATGACATAGTGATGTAAATCCTGTGGTGTGAATTCAAGCAAAGTCGGTAATTTGATCAACACGTCTGGAGGGAGGAGGTAACGGGTCTGTTTCTAAGCTAGCCGTTTCAAACTTATGTAAATACCAGCGTCTGTGAGCCCCAACCAGGTGAGTTACGTTCACGGACAAATTAGCTCGACTCGAACAAGTACAAGCCATGAATAAACTGGCAAAAACAAGTTTGGAAAACGGTTTCAGTCGCTCCTGTTCAGTACTCCCGTCCCTCACTTCCGACTGTCCGTCATGGCGCCTCGATTAAGTGACGTAGTTGCCAACGGTCAATATTTTGTCCTAATGTTGGCATTTGTGCTGCGGAGCCCCTAAAGGACATGGAGCATTTGTTTTTATTTTGCATTCTCTCGCAATAATGTACTGATCAGTTCGCCAGTTCAGTTTTGCACCACAGAGTTAAGTATATATAAAGATGTTTTCACTGAGGCTCTCTTTAAATGTGTATATAGTTGCAATTTTAACCCTTTCATGCATGAATTACGATCCCTTAGTATGTGTTTGATTTTCTGATTTCTAGGACTTTTTTTTTCATGTGATCAGTTGTAAGTTATTTTAGTATTGGTCTTTACTTGACTGTACAGTAGAAGGAGGGATTGGAGGCATGTCTTTTTCTGCCATATTGGATTTACTTGCAGTTGCAGTGGATGGCCAGTAGTTGGCGGTGTATTGTATGACACACTAATGTCCACTTAAGTGGTCCGTGTGCATTTATAGCGGTCAATATTTTGTCCTAAGGAAACACAAGCTAGCTGTCCACTGCACTGACTGTTATACATGAAAGGGTTAAATTGAATTTCTTGTCCTAATTTTGTCTTTTCTGCTGACGCTCTGTAAGTAAAGTGGCACAAAGGAAGCAGCTAACGCTCGCGCCCCCACAGGACGGCTTTACGTTTCCATCTGGGATCCGGTATGCTGCTTCCGCTCATATCTGAACTTTACCACCAATGCCACACCGCATTGGCATCAAACTGGATATCTGGTCTGTTTATTGGCTCCTCACACCTGTCTTGTGAATGTACCTTGTTAATTAACCAAAAAGTCGTTGTGTCCTCGTAACCTTTCAACGTGGAAAAATTTAGGCAACTTGATTTATTTCTTGGCTGTGCACTGATATTGTTTGTGTGTGTAACATGAGACGGGCCAGCTAGTGGCCGTTTATCTTAATGAGAGCAGTTAACTCGGGGCTAAACTGTAGCTGCTGGCGCCGTGCGAATACACCCCAACAATCCTCACTGTATGTTCTCTTATCCTCCTTCCCACTGACTCGATTTTTAGGAACACATTTTGCGCTCCCATTGAAGCCTTAATTACATCTGAAAGATATTAAATTATATGTAATTATTATGATAATATTTTCATTTCTTCAAGATAACTGGGTTTACTTTGGTGAATGCAGTATTTGTCAGGAGAGAGAGAGAGCAATCTCCTGCACACAAAGTTATCAAGGCGTGAAATCAGGAATCCTGACGGCAACAAAATGTAATCTTTTTCATACAGAAGGGACAATAGACGGCGCCGCATACCCCACGTCTCCTTCTCCACTTTAATTAAAACAGCTCTGAATCTCTGCATCTCTCACCCCACTACCTTGCACTCTCTCTCATCAGTGTGGAGGTTCCAATTCTGCACCGCCGTACAATCTCATTATTGCCTTCACACCGAGCTTGTCCTAAGCCCTGGACCTGAAATGCTGCAAAGCAATTTCTTTTTATTTATACATTTTATTTGGAGGGGATTTAATTGAGGGATATATTGGGGATTCGCTGATGTTTGTGTCAGAAGTTTTGGCATTGTTTTGGCACCAAGTTTCCATAAACGTCTGCCCTTTGAAAGGTCTGAGCGTCACTTTAATGACGCTGCGGTTGGTTACACTCCACATTCATCTGCACTTTGTGAGCAAATGAATACTTTATGTTCCCCGTGGTGTGTTTAAATCATCTTTAGAGAGCACAGTGTTAAACACGACATGATAATTATCATAAACGCTGAATCTGTCTGCAGCTCTCTTGTGAATTACCGCACCATTTAAAAGCCCTCTTTCAATTCTCGCGACTTTGCGAAGGGCGATTAAAAAGGACACTCAGATAAGATTCAGAAACGACTAAATTGGTTGGAGGAATGCTGCGCAGATGTTCGAGTTTTGAAACAGGACTGAGGTAAAATGTGTTGGTGGTAGAGTTTCACTGCCAGTCCCGGGTGTTTCCTAAATGCATACTGTAGTTTGCATATATGTTTTTACATCTTACAATAGTCAAGCTACATGTTTTGTTTTGTTTTAAGGTGTCTTGCTGACATTTTCCGTCCTAGTTTCCTCCTCACATGTTCAGTCACCCCCACTTTTCCTCTCTCCTACCCCTCATGCTTCCTCTAGCCTGAAGGCAGGTAGGGCATCTCATTATGGTAGTTGTAGTCCGGGCAAACCTTCTGCACTAGGCGGTAGTCCGTACTGTAGAAGGAAATGTAGATACAGATGACTTTGAAAGGCTTGGAGCAAATCCAGGACACATGGCTCTGGATCTGCTCCTGAAAGCAGGTCTTGGATGGATCATAGTTGCACAACGAGGTGCGCTTGCTCCGATCCACCTTCTCGTAGTCCACGCGGCAGTTAAATATCTTGGAGTCTTTTGGGTAGACTACGCTCTGGCGCTCCAAGTCGAACTCCACAGCCTTGACGGGCGGAACCAGGCTAACGGAGATGTTGCCCTGACCCGTCGAGTTGTGGCGGAAGTATACGCTGAACGTGCCGTTGCCGTGATCCACAATCTTGCCGGTGATGAGCAAGTTGAGCCTCACCGTTTTGATGTTGGAGTAGAAGTCTCCCCAGCCGAACATCTTCTTGAACTTGCCGGTCTTAACGATCGGCCGGCGCTTGACCCTGGAGCTGGAGGCGTCTGGTTTGAGCAGGTCGCTGCCCAACATCTCCCAGAACTCTTGTTTGGAGAACTCCTGCTTGGAGAAAGGGACTGGGGAGCGGTAAGGCAGCTCCAGGGAGGTGGAGTTAGCAGCTCTGCTTTTACTGTGCTGCATCCATCGGCTCAGGGGCGAGTGAGAGGCTTGTCCGTTCAGAAGGCCCATCGTCTTGGAGGAGGCATCCGAGGAGCTCTTGGAGTTGGACGAGTCATCTTCTTGACCTATCACCACCTTGGGGTAGTTGGTGAAGATGGGGAGAAAATACAGAAGCCATTAGTGATTTTAAAAGGAACATAAAAGACTGCAAATTAAGAAACAGAATAAATGCACTTGATTACTGTCCTTAAAGGATCAGTATTATGTGTTTTCCAGGGACATTTTGTACTGCAATGACTTTGTAATTTGACACCTTGACATTGGGCCTCTGTTTCTTTAAAAACTTTGCTTTAAAAACGTCATCACAACATGGCTCCTCTATTAACCCTTTAACAACATTTTTTACCAGAGTTTCACTGAGAAGTAGTTCCTATGACGAGCTCAGCAGATGCGTAGTTCCACCAGATGCTTGCTAATCGCTTCTGGCTATTCTGAAGGAGCTGAGTGGGGGAGTCACAGGGGAGGGTGAAGCTTGAAAGCTTAAAAAAATGCAGCTCTGAGGAGGAGCTGCGCCTCAAAGGCGTGGTTAGGTCCACTCAGGCTTTTTGGATGACTGAATGGTTGCCATGGAGATTAAATGGTTTCTCAAACATGCTTTAAAGAATCAAGGCAAAACTGAATACCGTTATAACATAATGATGTAAAGCTCAAAAAAGTGGATTTTACATGACGCTGCCCCTTTAAGTAAATTTTCTTTAGTATCTTGGGTATTTATTTTTGAGGGAACGTAAAGAAACACATGCCTTAGACAAATATTACACATTTGACTGAACTATATTTCTATGATGCTTGTCGTCACTCGTTCCTTTTGGTTTTCGTTGTCCACTGTCGCTGTTTTTCTTTACTGAAACATAATTGGCCACACGCTACGCTCCTCAGAAGAAGGAGAACCAATCACAGTAGTTGATTGGTAATTGACGATGTAACTCCAAATCACAGATTTGGAGTTACATCGTCCTTGTCAAGAGTCACAAGCTGAACTCTGGTTTTCATTCAAACAAATCTCAGCAACTGAGGCGATTAGAGAAACTCAAGGGGAGAAACCAGCTTACCAGACCTTAGCTCAAGGTTTCATGTTTGTAAGAAAGAAAGTCTTCTTTTTCATTTAAATGTATTTAATGGGTGAGAACACTTTTAAATAATACAAAAAAAAATGAAAATAGCTTCTTTTCTTTTTTTTTTGCATTTTTGTGGTGACGTTTTAACAGGTGTTGGACTTTTAGTAGCAGCAGAGCAGGTTTACATATCAGAACATCGTCATCTGGATTCAGCAAGTTACAATGTTCTCGAAAAGCAAAGCACTGATAGAAGAAAATAGAATTCTGCACTTTTGAATACCTTAGTATTTAGAAAAGTAACTACTTTGGTACCTTAGAGTAAATTTTTAACTGAACAACTTTTGCTTGTAGTTGAGTAACTGTAGTTTTTACTAGAGTTGAGGACCATTTATCAATGACACCAATAATTTTTACATTTATCAATAAAACTGTTATTTTATTTACCTTAACTGTAGGAGAACATGCGGCGTAATTCCCTGAGCTCACTGGGCTCCTACAGGAATCAAAGTAAATGTTGAGAGCTTTACTCTGGTTCAGCTGAATCAATAGTTGTTAGAGGGGCAATTTTCTTCAAAAGGCTATAAAACAATAAAGAACCTTAAATACAAAACACTCTCTGAGTTTCTCTGACAGCAGAAACTTATCCTCTCAGACTAAATGTACATTAATAACTTTGCCATTTACTGAATCTTATTTTCACTGACAGAACATTCTGTGATACACACGATTTAATTTTAGTATTTAATCTTTTTTTATCCCTTACACCTTGAAAAGGTTTGTCAAATACTTCTGTTGTCCCACAGTTTTATTGACGGTCGTTTGTAGCTGTTGAAATCATTGTAGTACCACCGTGTTTAAATACAAGTTTCAGTTTAAAGGATTATGCACAGTGCAGTTTAGTGACAAACATATCTTTTGGAACTGCAACCCAGAGATTCATTTTTGGTTTTATCCAGCAAAACAGTAGGAGAAGCCACACTGTAAAAAATAAAATGTCTCTAATTTACGGTAAATACCAACAGCTGTGGTTGCAAGGAATTTAACCGTATAAATACAGTAAAATTTATCGTAAATGACGGGGTTTTTGCTACAAAGGTGAGGAAAGAACATCAGAAAAATAGAAAAAGTCAATTTTTTTCCGTTATTTAAATTTTTCTTTTCATGGAGAAAAGTTTAAGCATTTCTTCAAGAGCAACCACAGGCATTGCATCTGTGAACAAATCTGTTCAAATATTTTATTATTTTTATCTCCTATTTATCTACTCAGCAACTTAAGAGGTTCCTTTTGTTACAGTTTTCTGTTTATTCACTCAGCACTTAATACAGCAAAAATAATTATGTTTCTTTTTTTTAAATATGAGGAAAAATTGTTGCTCTTTCTGTTGCAGAAAGACATGCAGCTCTGTTGGTACAAGAAAAATCTCAGGTTTTTAAGAAACTTTAGAATCAGTCATTTATTGATAACTTGCCATACATTCAAAACCACAAAATCTTACCAAGTGTTTTTGGTCTATTTTTTTAGTGCAAATATAATGAAATAATTGACTTGAAATAAGACAATCTAACTTATAAATAACTTTTCAGCACGATATAACGGCTTGTTTTAAATCAATAAAAAGCTTTAGTTCCACTAGCAGATTGTTTCACCTATAACAAGATTTCTTTAAGTTAATTTATCTGCCAATAGAACATGTATTTTTCATCAATATTAAGAATTATCTACTAAAAACAAGCTATAGTATCTTGCTAAAAAGTTACTTTTAAGTTAGTTAGTTTTATTTCAAGTCTACTGAGTTTGTGTTTCTGCAGTGCGCTATGAAGAGGTGCGTAACTTTGTGCTCTTACCCAGAACAGAACATTATCGTTTTTGTTTTACCATCTTTCTCCCCACAATTGTTTTGCTGTGTCACGCAAACTGTCGCGTATATTTCAGTCTCTTTTTACGTCAAAGCCTCAAATTACGCCATGTACTCTGGAGAGTTTCTTCTGCTTCTTACGCACTGCGATCAGAGGATCAGAGAGTTGGAGGAAAGGGAGTTGGGCTGGCAGGAGAGCCCGAGAAAAAACCGTAATGTCCAATTACGACTTCCAGTGTTCTAATTAAAGAAAAAAAAAAAAAGCTATCGGCGCACAAACAAAGCTGTCAGACGTCAACATCAGCTGGGGGGAGGAGGAGAGGAGATGGTGCTGCTGCACTCAGCAGCAGCTCTGTGAAGAGTGTGTAAATGTGTGAGCGATGTAACGGATAATTATTCAGTGGTAATGATCTATTAGCAGGTAGCTTCTGTCTAATGTCGCAGGGAAGTTTTCAGCATTGTGTCAGCCTTTTGATTTGGAGCACACACACCCCCCCCCCCCACACACACACACACAGATACATTGTGAATTCTGATTTGTGTAAATGCAAACAATAAGTGATGCAAATGTAATATGTGTGTGCGCTTCACTTGAGTGGATTTTACAGAGATACATAATGCATGCATCGCTGTCTGTGCTCTGATCCAGTGACTGTCTTGACTGCCAGGGCTTCCTTATACAGGCTTAGTCAGGATTATTATGTCTGACTCATTTCTATTCCGTTTTCTGCAGCTTTTTCAGCCTCAGTCGTATTTGTTAACTTGCAGCACAGTCAGTCAGTAGTATTGATTTTCTGTCGCTGCAAAAACATGCATTTCCTTTCATAAGGATAGGCGTCGCATTTCAAGTTCCACAAAAGGATTCCCGGTGATGTGGTCCGGTCTCGTGTTTGCACTCAGTTCAGAGGATTTCCGTTTTTTTTTTTTTTTCTTAATCTGGCTTTATTCCTGAGGGAGCTCTGCAGGCCAGACGGTCTCTGCTCTGGCTACCTGCCTGCCGCCGCTGCACTACACGGCCGCTGGTTCCTTCAGATTCCCCACAGGAACCCGTAACAACCCCGACAACGACTACTTCCTGTTCAGTCAGAGGGGTTTGGTGCTTTATCAGAGGAAACCTTATTACTTGAGAATAGTTTTAACAGAAAAAGGTCCCCAAAAAAGAATATGTTGCTGATGCATCATTGCCATCTATGGAAGAGGATTAGGGCCACTGAAAAAAAAATGTATATTTTTTTATTTTTTCCCACTAAAATTCTGACTCTTTTCTTTTTTCCTCAAAATTTTGACTTTATTCTTCTGAGATAAAAAGTCAGACTTTTGAGAAAAAAATCTGAATTTAGAGAAAAAAGTCAAAATTGTGAGAAAACTTTGACTTTTTTTGCAATATTCAGACTTTAATATCAAAAAAAGTTTTTCTTAAAATTCTGACTTTTTTCCCAAATTTTTGACTTTGTTCTTCTGAGATCAAAACTCAGAATTTTGAGAAAAAAGTAAAAATTCAGAGAAAAATTAGACTTTTTTTTTCCCCCCCAGAATTCTCAAAATTCTGAACTTAGTCTAAAAATGCGGATCAAAACTCAGATTTTTGCATAAAAAAAAGCCCAGGATTCAGAAAAAAACAGAAGACTTTTGAGATTAAAGTCGAACAATTTGGCTTTTTTTCTGGGATTATGACGTTTTTCTAAAAATTCTGAATTTTTCCCCACATTTTTGACTTTATTCTTCTGAGATCAAAACTCAGAATACTGACTTTAATGTCAAAATTCTGACTTTTTTCCTCAGCAGAGAAAAAGTCAGAATCCTTTTTTTTTTTTCCCAGTGGCTCTAATCTTTCATTGCCATGGCTTCCATTGATGCACTACTTTATGTTTGATTTGTTGTCTGCAATATCTGCCAACTGCTCCCAATAAAATCTCCTTCTGCAGTTGTAGAAGCTGCTGGATTTCTCTCAAACTGACCATTACGTTTTGGGCCATTTTGTAGTTATTCTGTCGGCCTGCGCGGTCGCCTTCCCTTTAAGCAGTCCTCGGCGTGGAGCCGGAGGAGCCGAGGAAGACGAGTGATGCAGCGAGTGTTGTGCTGTTGTTGAACAGAAGAGACTTAAGTGTCTGGCACCACTGGGGGTGTCAGATTCAGAACGCAGCATCTTTGTAAAAGACAAATGTTAGCCTGAGCTTATTAAGGCTGATGGAAAACCCAGAGCTGCTGCAGTAACGACTACTGCAAAACAAAAACATTTGTTTCTGCAGTCAAATTGGATTTTGTGTTTTAGCTGCATGTTTGTATGTTTATGGTGAAAGATGTGTGTTGGATTATGTGCCATTTGTGCGCAAAAACAGTTTTCTTCTGTTAATATTTTAACAAGCTCTGCTGCTTCTACTCCGCTCAGGGAAAACTGCATGCTGCTACAACTCTTTTGCCTCCCTGCATTTAACTAGTAAAGTATATGAGCTGTGGTATCACTATCAGCAGTCCTCCAACTTCTGCTCTGTAAGCAAATTGAGATGGTAAAGAATAACCTCAGAGTTTAGTCTTTTATGAGGGCAGAAGATTAATGCATTTCTTCACTTTAACAGATTGTTCTAAAGTGCATGCGCACACATTATTTTAATCATCAAACCTTAAAGTTGTCTGATTTGCAGGGCCGGACCAAGCCTTTTTTTTGGGGCCCCAAGCGGCCCCCTCCGTACCAGCATGGTTTATCATTCCTAAGCTACTCTATGCTGTTATTAGCATCATTTGTAATTGGCTTACATCATGTCAGTATTGTTATGACTGCTGATTTTAACCTTACAAGAGCAGCAAACTTTAAAAAAGTGTTTAAGTTTGCCATCTTATTTTAATTATTTGAAAGTAACATCAGCTGATGAACTCTACATTTCCAGTAAACATGTTAAGAAGTTTGATGTCTTATATTTCCCCAACAGTTGCAGCAGCCAACAACAGGAAGAGATGAATCTATTATTTCTCTACCAACAATAAAAAGAATATAGAAATTGTTTTTTAATTGTAATATACAGCTCTGGAAAAAATTAAAGAGACCACTAAAAACCTCATGGTCATTCCACCAAATAGTAATATAGATATTATTATTATTATTATTATTATCATTCCACGATTTGGTGGAATGATAATAATATTAATATTTCTGAGCTCTTCCTGAGTTAAAACATTAGTATTATTGTTTCTAAATGAATATTTCAGACCTCAATACTATTTGAGGTCTGAAAGCACTGCAACTTTTTAATTATTTTGACAATTTCTTATTCTCTGCAAATAAAAAAAAATATTGCTTGAAATTTTGAAGACATGTTGTCAGTAGTTCATAGAATAAAAGAACAATGTCCATTTTACTAAAACATAAACCTGTAAAAAGTAAAATCATAGAAACTGATCTTTTTATGTGGTCTCTTTTTTTTTTTCCAGAGCTGTATATATAAAATCAAGCTACTCATGCTAGCTTGGTGTTCTTGGGGGCCTCCTGGTGGTGTGGAGGGTTAACTTGCACATGCCTTGGGCCGGCCCTGCTGATTTGGGTATTTATATCACTCAAACAGGGTGAAGCAAGTCATCCTTCAATGACAAATCAGCCAGACACATGGTGGACTGGCACTTTGGAAATGCCAGAGCAAATTCCTGTCAACAGCATAAGTTTGCTGCGTTTCATGGCGACTGCTGGCGAGACTTATCCGGGCTTTAAGTACAGCAGGCGACGTGTGGGCGACGGGCAGTCGGGCTCAGAGAGGGGGCGGAGGTTCGGGGCGATTCTGTCATTTGTCATGTGCGCTAAGTGAGTCAGGCTGGAGAGGAGGGGAGGTGACTGTGGCTCCGTCGCTGTGGTAATTGTGAGTCACTCGGGCTCGGTGAGCGCGGGCCGCGGGCCTTTCTCCCAGCAGGACGTGCAGGAGGAGAGCCATCCTCATAAGCCTTCCTGCTCCACTGGCAATAATCTGCCTGTTGAAGTGACAGGTACCCGGTTTTAGCGCCTTTTCCCTTGGCGACTGATGCTGTTGATGTAGCGCAGAAATCAGAGGCTGAATTAACCAAAATCTGTGTGATTAGTCTTACAGAGTCTGGTGACAGACAGATATAAAACATAACCGAGATTAAATGTTGTCATTTCTTATAATTTGCTTTTGAGGACATTTTGGTTTAGCTTCTAAAAAAAACCTTATTTGTAGTTTTCTGTGTTGTAGTTTGTTGTAGATTGTCTGTGTTGGACTCCAGGAAGTTTAAATAAATAAACTATATTTTTAATGTTTCATCAGACTTTCAGGTTCTTTCAAGTTTTACAAACTTTTCAAACCCTTTCAGTTTGTATTTTGCTAATTATGCATTGCTAATGTAATACAATAGTTGCTAGCTTGATCGAACTACAGAGCCCGTTTAAGGGGTAGTATCATGTATTTTCCAGGCTCTTTGTGCCATTTTGCAGTGCAATCGAGTAATTATGTTTTATTCAGTTATCACAGCTCTCTATATAAAAACATTTAGAGATTGAAGCTCCAACTTTTGTGAAAATTGGCTTCCAGCTTTGTGCGAAGAAGCGTTTATGCACAGCTGAATTTAAGGATTTATCAAACATGCATGAAAGGATCAATACAACACTCTGTATTTGATGAGGGAGTAACATTATAAAATGGTATAAAGCTCAAAAAATCAATTTTACATAATACCCACACTTTGTTTCTTTACAATATATATATATATGTATTCTGTGTGTTTCCAAGTTTTCCCTGGAGTAAAGAAAGATTCCTGAGAAGTCTCACATATTTATCCCAGTGGGCAAACCCAGACCATGCAGAGTTTCCTCCAGTCTGAGTTGGATGCACACGATGTTTACCCAGCGTGTCTTGACACATCACTTGGCACTGCAAAAACGCAAAATCTTACCGAGTATCTTTGGTCTATTTTCTTGTATAGATACCTTAGTACGCTTGAAGTAAGACAAAACTAACTTACAAGCAACTATTGAGCAAGATAAAGGAGTTTGTTTTAAATCTATAATTCATTTATATGGAAGAAAAAGTCATAATTATTTCACTTCTAACATGAGAAGCAAGTCTTGCCACAAGTGAAATAATCTGCCAATGGAACTAGTACTTTTAAATGGTCTTTTTTTTTAAGTTTGGCAACGTTTTCTATTTATCTCAGAGATTATTTTGTCATAAACCACTTGACATTTAGCTGTGAATCATTCGGACAAACAAAGGCTCCTAAACTCAACTGATGTACAATTAATGCGACAAATCACAGCTTAGCAAAGGGGTAGGGCTAACCCTTGTAACGGTGTGGGAAAATGCTTTCTTACACTTTCTACCCACTAATACCAGTTGACCATAGTTAAATTACCACAGCTTTCCTGAAAATTGATGCTAACTACATCTGTCCCTTTAGGGCAGCGGTGTTAAACTCATCTTCGTTTTGGGTCAAATAAAGATCGTGAAAGCTCTTAAAGAGCCGGTTGTGCCTGAATGTATTGATAAAACCTGTTCAGAAACTGTTCAAAGTATCAATGAATTCTTAAAATTAAATATTATTGAACATCTTTTCAGTCCCTCCAGCATTTTGTGATTTTTTTTTTTTTTTTGCAAGAAAAATCAAAATGTTTGTGGTTCTAATTTGGAAATATTCGCGCTTATTTATGACGGCAAATGCGACTTTTTATATAGATCATGGACTATAATCTGACATCAGTTAAGGTGAGGCAGCTGTTTAGTACAAGTAAGAAAGTTCATTGTCAATTTTTGAAAGAAAATCTACAATAAGCTCCCAATTATGTGTTGGCATAAAAAAGTGCAGGGATTTGTTGATTTTTGCATGAATTTCCACGATAATTCTCAGGAAACTGGAGGGAGCAATTGATATATTTACCAGTAAATAGATAAAAACTGCATTGATTTGTTTGATAACATAATATTTAATCACACTTGGTGTTCAGCCTAGAATCTGGAGGGCCACATAAAAAGCTACGGCGGGCCGGATTTGGCCCACGGACCTCGAGTTTGACACATCTGCTTCTTTGTGTTTTTTGTGGCTGTTTTTTCAGAGTAGAAACCAAAATGGAAGTACAAAAATGTGAATTTAGCATAATCTCTTTAAAAGAGATGAATAATTATCCAAACACTGATTTTACGTTGCATATTTTGATTTGTTTGACATCAAACTGATAACTGATGTCAATGAAAATTTTGTTGATCATGACTGATTTGTAAAAGCAATAAAAACGGTAAAACATCCAGGATGGAGAATGTTTAGCAGCGTAACTTTCCAGAGTGAACGTGTTTGATGACGGCAGGTTGCTGTTTCCACTGAGCACCAAGTGACAGACGGACAGACAGACAGACGGACGGAGCTGGTGATCAAAGTGGAACGTTTACATGCAGCAGTTCAAGAGCACGATGCCTCCCTGCATCTCCACTGCAGGAATCAAAGCCTGAGCTGCAGAAAGAAGTGAATATCTGACATCATGGCGCCGTCACCGTATTTATTAAATAAAATGTATTATAGCAAAATGAAACTTGATGGTCTGAAGGTTTTCCCACCCGCTGTAAAACATTTGAGCCGCATTTAATTGTGTTTACTGTCTTCTGGCTTTTTAGGCAAATAAATTTAGCCAGTTTTAAATTTGTGGATTTGTGAAAAATAAACTTACAAAAAACTGAAAGAGTTAAAAGACAGGAGTGGGAACTATTTCCCAGAATGCTTAGTGGCATGTTTTTGTATCCTGAGATGGAAGTGCATTACATTGATCTGTTTTACTAATACAAATGTTTATTTTAATGTCCTGTTCACACTAAATGTTTCTGCGCTGAATTCACTGTGACGTTTAATAAAATTCATTATCAGAGCAGAAATTTTGTTCAAGCAGTTTGTAACAAATTTAAATTATTCTAAAGTAAAATAAGTCATTATATTAACTTGATAATAGAGAAATGTTTGATCTTTAACTAGTTTTTTCTCGCACTTTGTGAAATAATTATTTAGTTTAAATTGCAGCATTAAGTTAAAACTCAATTCAAGATAACAAACTTAAAAAACAATGTTTAGACAACTTGCTTCTTGTTGTTAAATCAACTTCATGAACTTTAATTTCTGAGTTAAAACCAAAACAATTTTCTTGTTGACTTAAATTGCATTTTTAAGGCAGCAGGTGGACGTTCATTTTCAAGTTAAATCACCTTCAGATGTTTTACAGTGAGGTCGCGACGTGTGTCAGTTGTTCTTTTTATTGTTTTGTCTTTTTCTCTCGTTCAAAAACACTTGGAGTCAGGTTAAATGATTTATGAACGCACAACAAATGCCTGGGCTGTGTACCGACACGTTCAATAACCGCTCCGCTTTCCTCCTAAAGCCTTCATCTTTTAAATGGCATTAATTTTTTATTAAAAACACAAGCGGCTAAGGTTTTTGTGTCCATCACTGCCTCGTTCTTTACACCTCTCACCCCCTCCAGACGTAATATTCTCACTGCAGGAGGTTTCTACGTTACATGATTAAAGTCTGAAAGTGGCAGTGGCCTAATTATTCTGCCGGCTTGTGTAGATCTAAGAAGAGATTATTGAGAGAAAGGTAATTTCTCCAGAAACAAGCCATTTGACTCTCAATGAATAATTTACTCTCGCTTCTTGAGGTCACGGGAGCTTAAGGTCTGCTGTGGGTGACTTGAGTCTTTTTATTTGAAACTCTTCCCCCCCGATCCATCCAGTCTTTATGCATCCTCAACCCTTTCGCCCGGCTTATTCTGCACACGCTCAGTCGGTGTGCGGCTCCCCGGGGAGCCGAGCTCATTTCGTATGTTCAGAATGAAGCCGGGCTTTGAATTGCCTATCAAATTTTTACATTATATGATATCGACTAGTTGGCGGTGTGAGGAGGATGGAGAGTGGCGGCAGGGGACGCTTTCGCCCGACTCTTTACCGCGAAGTCCAGGGCACAGCAGAGTCTGATTGAACTCACTTGATTAAAGCCATTAATGTAATATTAAAACCAGTAATATATCCAGAAATAAAACTAAAAAAACTTTAACATACATTACTTCTTAATAAAAAGAGGTGCAACAAGACATTCGGCTCAGAAGACGAGGTAATGCTCACCAAATTTTGCCAAGTTTCTTTTGTCTAGTTTAGTGCAAATATCTTAATACAATTGAAATAAGACAAAACTGACTCATAAGTAATTTATCAGCAGATGCTTGTTTTAAGTTAATAGTGGCTTAATATTTCATTTATATGATTGGAAAAATGTCTTGTTGTAGGTGAATCTCTCAAATATTGTTTATCACGCTGCAAAAATACAAAATCTTACCAAGTAATTTTGGTCTAGTGTTTAGTGCAAATATGTTAGTTCACTTGAAATAAGAAAAAACTGACTTACAAAAATCTTTTAAGCAAGATATAAAAACTTGTTTTAAGTAAACAATTTCTTAATGTTGGTGAAAAAGTGCAGATTTCACAGACGTATTTCCTGCGTGTTGCAAGTGAAATAATCTGCCAATGAAACTTGTATTTTTTAATCAACGTTAAGAAATTATTGACTTGAAACAAGCTCCTAAGTTATTCTTTAGTTAGTTTTTGTTATTTCAAATGCACTAAGATATTTGAACTAAAAACTAGACCAAAATACTTGGTAAGATTTTATGTTTTTGCAGTGAACAGAAAGACAGGACGCTAACCCAAACCTTCTGGAGGGGGTCACCAGAAAATATGGCTGCAACTAAACATTTTAAATAGGAAAACTTTTTCTGGCTTCTGCAGAATTAAATGTTTTGCTTTGTCTTTCCTTTTATGTCATAGTCTCAAAGAAAACATGAAAGCCAGTAAATGTCTGATCAACGCCTCTCTGTTTCTGATGCAATGAAAATCCTTTCTTTGCTTTAAAACTCCACATCCTTACAGTCTGTCTTTTAATATCACATTCTGATCTATTTGTCCCGACAGGAGAAGCAAATTAACAATTGTCTAATATTTCTGAAGGGTTTAAAGCTAACCAACTGTCTCAATATTTAAAGACTAATTTTGGGATTTTTAGTACAAAAAACACAAGATTTATGCACATATTGATGGCATTAAAATTAGCCAAGTGACTCAAACTAAAATCTTAGGAGTAATTGTTGATGAGATGCTGGACTTGTATGTAAAAAGGTGGTAAAATCAATGGATATTTATTTTGTAGAGTTTAATTTATTAACTGTTCTTGTATGTAATATATTGCAATAGTGTTTGTGACGCTACATGTCAATCCATAAGATATTATTATTTCAAAAGAAATGTCTAAGGATAACGAATTTGTCAAACAGGCTCGTCATTTGATCTTGATTATATTTGTGAACTTTTATTGTACATCTTTATTTGTAAGTTGTGACTTATTTACATTTATATGTATAATTTACGTTATTATTTTTTCACTGAGTTTAACATGATGGCTCATAATTATAAAAAAGGGTGAAGTGAAACACTCTTCACCTAAAAGCAAACCATGCTTTATTTTGGAGAGAGGAAGTCTTTTATTTTGAAGAACGCCTAACAGGATGTGGTTTTGTCTTTCGTCGCTATCTTTCTGCCTTCCGTGGAATTCTGTTGCTAGGTAACGAGCAGCCGTTGCCGTTAGCAGTTGTCGCCGTTTGAACAGAAAATATTCAGCGAAGACACCTGAGCGATTGAAGAAACTTTCATTCGGTAAAAATCTTGATTATATTTATATTTAAGGTGAACTTTTATATGTCTCTTTTTATGTGCAGACATGTACATTCAGCTAATGATTTGCTAATAGTTTTTACAAAGATTTTTCGCTAACTATTCTGATATCGACACTTATTCAACAAGTCGCTGTTTTATTAACAATTAAGCAAAAAGCTCTTAAATATAGAGGTGATTCACTTTGGAATAATCTTAAGAAAACATTTAAAAATTATGCTAATTTTTAAAGGTATGTGGTTTTGGTCGCTTCTTATAAATTTGTGTTGTATTTGACTTTCTTCATCTGCAAAGCTGCTCTTTTTAAAACTATTTTATGGTTTTTGCATTGTTGGTATGCAGGATTGTGTAGTAACTAGTTACATTTACTCAATTACCATTTACTTGAGTAACTTTTTTTTTTTTTAAATGTACTTTTAGGAGTATCTTTACTACGCTGTACTTTGACTCATTTTATTATGACGTAGTTTTACTCTTACTTGAGTAAGATTTCTGGATTTTCTACTTACCAAACATGTTTTAACCAAAAATGTACCACACTTGCAGTTTTATTTAAAGTTTCATAAGTTTTTTATTGAAAAAAGTTGATTTTTTTTTTTTTCAATAAAAAACTTACTTTGCCTGATTTTGTTTATTCTTTGTTACTTATATGAATTATTGTCATTTTGGTCCTTATACCAAAATTTCCACTTAACTTTATATTTTGGTCCATCTGATGATGCGATTTTTAAATATTAAATGATAATTTGATCAGTTACTCAGTGCTTTTTACCAAATACTTCTTACTCTTACTTGAGTACAGTTTCTGGGTACTCTACCTTACTCTGTTTGCGCAAATAAAATATTATGTTCTAAAATATTCTAAATTATGGCTTCAACTCGCTGTAAAGTGGAGATCTTTGTGTAAACCGAAGTTTTTTGGTTCTTTTCATTTTGGGATAATTGGTCCTCTTCTCTCTGCAGTGGTTAATTCTCAGCTCAGTTAAGAAATCAAGGTTAAAACTTTTGCACTCAGCCAAAATCCTCGCACTTTCCCTGTGGCCGTGCTCTGCTTTTTTAATTGAAAACCCCTGGACGTTCCCTCTGCAGGTCGGTTCTTGACATCTACACCGCTCTGACCCTGAAAACCATTGTAGCGTCGCCGGCCGGCCAGCCGGCGCGCTGGTGAACAGCACGCTCTGCGTCCATCCATGCAGAACTGACTGTTTACAGATTGTCAGAGAATTGAGAATATAAATGGGCTCTCGCTCGCTGCTCTAGCTGTGTTGTGGTATCAAACGGTCGTGGTCACACTGAGAGGAGGCCGGCGTGTGCCTGGGAGCCCGCGGCATCAGGAAAGCTTCGGTTTCCCTCCCCACCGTCCACTGACAGCCCGGCGTTCCCCCTTCAATAAACCCGCATCCCCTGATCCCAAAGCGCCGTTTCTAATATCGTCGAGTTGCCAGAACATCTTGAAACAATGAAAAGTTCATTTAATATCGACTCCCTCCGAATCTTCACGAAACATTTACACAATTTCTGCTCTTCTCAGCCCCAGCTGAAGCGCTCTGAAATTAAAATGAGGATTTTCCTGTTTGTTCTTCTTCATCTCCGTGTGAAAGTCAAACGCATGTTTATCCGGGTCCCCTGGGAGTCCCACCTACTCGTTCCACCGCTTTCCTTTAAGCTGCGCACTGTAACCGCCAACCTACGGATATCCTTCCACTGCTTTGTCTCCCAGGGAGCATTGCCACAGTAAGCTGTTGGAGGACGGCTTGCTGCTTCCAGCTGTCAGTTTTCTGCAGCTGGATGGCTGCAAGTCCGACTCGGCGGTCCGGGGGGGGGGTGAAGTGACCCTCTGGGGTCACGCCTGCTGTGGTTCTGAATAAGTCCAGCTGTTTTACCCTCCCAGGCAGGTGGTTCAACCTCTTCCTCATGTTTATATATTGTTTCTGGGAGTGCTTAGTTTGTGTAAATGAAAGAAAACTAAAAGAACATGTTCAAGAACCGTATATTGTGACCAGATGTCAACAAACCCTACTTGTTTAGGGGTAATAAATTAAATTTTATGATTTATTTTTTAGGGCGTTGTTAATCTGAAATTGTGCCTTTTTTTGGAAATGATGTGGATAAAATTAACAATTGTAATCAAATGTGTGTTCAGAAGAAGATCGGAGCCACTGAAAAAAATTTATAAAATTCAGATTTTTTTTCTCAGAAGAAAAGGGAGTACATTTCCGCCAAATAACTCAGAAATTTTGAGATTAATCTCAGATTTTTTTGTTTTTTGAAAAAAAAAACAAGGAAATTTGAAAATTATAAAATTTAATAGAAAAAAATCTTATAAATTTTGAGATTAATCCCAGAAATTGTCTAAAAGAAAACAATTTAAAAAACTAAAAATTTATGAGTTTTAAAGTAAAAAAAATGTTCAACTTTTAAATTTCAACTTTCTTTCTCACAAATGTCTGAGATTTTTTCAAACAAATGTTTGATCTCACAAGCACAGAAATTCTTTTGTAATTTTTTTTACAGAAAATTTCTGAGATTGAACTCAAACTTACTCCTTCTTTCTATCTACGGAGGCACTCATACATCATTGACTTTAAAATTAGACTCAAAATTGTTTTAAATTGTTTATGCATCATCAGGCAAATCAAGTATTAAAACTCAAATCTGACTTGATTTACTTTCTAAGAACTGTAACAGACTTAGGAGAGTTAGGAAGGAGGAGAAAGCTTGTATGTTTTGTTTCAAGTGTATATGGGAAAAATACTTTCTCTTTAATCTACCTACAGTTTCAGTTTGCAATAAAACAATCAGAGATGAGACGGATGCAGATGAATTTGGTTTACCGATAAAATTATTCCCAATTTGTGTCCTAATTTGTGCACAACCTGCATTAGTAAATCCAAATGCTCTTCAGCAGGGAAGCCCAGACTGCTGCAAATGTTGCTCATACTTTTGGCCTGTTCTGACTCATAGAACCTCATCTGAAGCTTAAATCCAACATTTAAACATTTACCATCAAAATGAGCAAAACACCTGTAGGTTAATTTATAGTTGTGACGGTGTTGCATGAAAATAAAAGGACTGCAAAATTATCTCTGGATGTGCATCAAAGTATGTGGTCAAACTTTGTTTTTATACTAAAGTCAATTCATTTAAAGGCTGGAAATAACTGGAAATGTTAGTTTTGATGATTTTATTTAACTTTAGCTGATAGTCTGATAACAGCCAATGAAGGGAAATTGACCTATTGATTATTGCATTACTTGCTTGAAGGAACTTTTTATATTTATTTTTTTTAGCACTTTTTAACCTACAACAAAGATCCTCACTGCAAAAACACAAAATCTTACCAAGAATTTTTAGTCTGGTTTCTATAGCAAATATCTTAGCACACTTGAAATAAGAGTAACTTATATTTAAGTCAATAATTTCTTAATATTGCAGAAAAAGTACTAACTCCACTGGCAGATAAATGTCCCCATGTTATCAGTGAAATAATCTGCCAATGGAAGCAGAACTTTTTCATCAATATCAAGAAATTATTTACTTAAAACAAGCTCATAAGTTACTTTTAAGTTAGTTTTGTCTAAACTGTGTATTGTGTGTTTGATAGTCCTTGTTGATTCCTTCATGTCATTCTGTAAACAAATCTGGTTCATATCTGATCATCATCTGGTCGAATGTTGTGCGTTTAAAACCGGACTGTTGACGTTTTCATTTCTAAATATTTTTCTTCTCTGTTACATTCATCTAAAACGTGTCAAACTCGAGGCCCCTGGGCCAAATCCGGCCCGCCATATCTTTTTATGTGGCCCTCTAGATTCCAGACTTGACACTAAGTGTGCTTAAATATTATGTTGTCAGTCAAACCAATGCGGTTTTTATCTGATTACTTCCAAATTATATCAATCAGTTCCCCCAGTTTCTCGAGAATTGTCGTAGAAATTCACACAAAATCAACAACTTTTTTTTGACAATACAGAATTCGGAGTTTATTGCAGGTTTTTCTCAAAAATTGTCAGAAACGTTCTCATTTGTATTAAACAGCTGCCTCAGCCTTAATTCATGTCAGATTATAGTCCATAAATAATAAAAAGTCGCATTTATCTTCACAAATAAGTGCATATATTTCCAAATTAGAAACACTTTGATTTTAGTGTCACGAAATCCTGGAGCGACTGAAAAGATGTTCAGTAATGTGTAATTTTAAGAATTCATTGATATTTTAACAGTTTGTGAACAGTTTTTATCAACACATCCTGGCACAACCGGCCCTTTAAGAGCGTTCAGGGTCTTGATTTGGCCCAAAACCAAAGTGAGTTTGACTCCGCTGCTCTAAAACAAAGGGTGATCCCACGTCAGCGCCTCTCGTCGTTTATTTTAGAGTTGACTCACGTCAGATGGTTTTCTGCCAGATAAATGTTTCATTGTGCAGCAGCACGTCCAGAATCTGTGAGCAGAAATGCCTCTTGAATGATTGTTGTTTCCCTTTGAGCATCTGTGTGGGACATACGGCGGAGACAGGAGGTTCATGAGCTCTGACAGCAGAGAGGTCCGGGGCAGCGACCCGGCGCAGGATTAGCGTTAACGGAGACGGTTTGGTTTTCTCTGGATCGGGATGATTTTTCTGCTTAGTGTGGGACGTATCTGTAAGGACAGGGTGGCCGACCTCGCCAGGAGGACGGGCGTGAATCTGAGAGTTTGTGACAGTTCAGAACGGAGAGGCGAGTCCGATGTGGTTAGAGTCACCGTCCGTCTGCCTCTGCGTTTTAACCTCACGCAAATCTGAAGGTACACCCAGTGTGTAGCTACGGATGTGTATGCAAACTGATATCAATTAATCAATCAATCACTGAACACTCACTGTAAACGAGTGAAAAGAAAACAGGAAGAAGAAAAATCTGCCACTTTCTGAACAATTACAACATGAAGTTTCAGGGCTGCATGCATTAAATTAACAATATAATTTGTAAACATTATTAACTCTAAACTGCATCAAACGTAATTTTTTTTTTCTTGTAACGTGTTTTAAATTGATTTATAGTATTGCGTTTTTCAACTCGTCTTCCAAACTGCACCAACATGTTTTTGTTTTAAAACTGTTTCATTTTGAAATCGCACTTCCTCCTGTTATTTCTCACTCCAACATAACTAATGATATTTCTAAATTAACCAAATCTCTTAGTTTCAAGATATTTGATTGAATATAGTTTATTCAATTCTAGCTCCACAGAGTTTTCAGTATCTGAACATTACTTATTTAATGATGCATTATGATAAATAAAACAGTTTTGGTGCAAAGTTCCTAAAACCTGCATATACAGCTCTGAAAACACTAAGAGACCACTTTAGATGATCAGTTTATAGGTCTATGTTTGAGTAAAATGAACATTGTTCTTTTAATCTATGAACTACTGACAACATGTCTCTGACATTTCAAGCATAAATTTAGTATTTATTTGCAGAAAGTGAGAACTGGTCAAAATAACGAAAAAGATGCAAAGAAAGCAAAGTTTATATTCGTTTAGAAACAACAATACTGATGTTTCTACTCAGGAAGAGTTCAGAGATCAATATAAGGTGGGATAACCAGGTTTTCAGTGCAGTGGGCTCTTAGTTTCTCCAGAGCTGTATATAAATATGTTGCATTGTGACCTTCAGGCTTGTTGAAACGCAGAAATCCAGATTCTGCGTCTATTAGGACGAAATCTAGCCCACAGAAAGCAGACGCAGAACGAAGCAGCTCTGACTCTCACTGCCACAGCCAGGCAACCTGATGCTCTTTCCACAGCATTTTATTCCTCATTGTGCTCAACATGAACACGCAGAAGGAGCCGCCGGGTCTGAAGGCTATGCTCCTCTGCTGCTGGGTTTCTACTCCTGTTAACATGTTTGATTAAAAACATTTTAAACTGGCGTGCTGAATAGGAGCAGGACTGCATCTCAAGGCAAAGAGGGGCAATCTTGAAAGGATTGCAGGTAGAAACGGCTTGTTTTCCCCAGCAGAGTTCAATGTCCTGTTTGAGGGCACTTCATCCTGTTGTTGGTAGATGCTCATTTTTGTTGAGAAAGAGAGGCGCATTCAATTAACCTCATCCGTCCCAAATCCAATGAACTGCTCTGCACTCTGCTGTGCATGCAGCACTCGGCTGCAAACCGTTCCCCAGGAGCTTTTCCACAGGTTTACATTTAAAACCTTCCTGTTTTCACCCACTCTTCTGTTCTTTCTGCTCATCTCTACATCTGTCTGTACCTGATTACGAGCTGCGGGTTTCTGGACATGTGGAACAGTTTTAACTCCACAGCTGCTTAACAGACAGACCAGAAGTTTGTTTTTTTTGTTGTTTTTTTTAGAAATGTGCTGATCAACTGGATCAGATAGTTTGAATAACCAATTTGTTTTCTTTTTAATAATTAACCTGATATACCTCACTAATCTTACCAAACATGGAGAAGCAACATTTAGTTTTATCAGAACAAGAATCCAGAGGAACCTCTACTAGTTTATAAATTATTCTGATTACACATGAGGATGCAGTTTTATACTTTCACTCTTCAGTTTATCTAGAGAAACTCCTAAATTGTGGAGCACTTTTTGTTTTCCTTTTTTTGTTTGTATTTCCTCTAATTCACGTAAAGCACTTTGAATCGCCTTGCTGCTGAAAATGTGCTACATAAATAAAATTGCCTTACTTTTAACTGATCACTGAACTGCAAAGGTCAAAGACGTTCTTATGATTTCTGTTCATTTCAGAATCAGCAAAACAGCTGCAACTATCTTCTACTTCTTTAAAAAGAAATGGATGGAAATTAGAGTTCTACATAATTTCCTTTACTGTCCGTTGGATTCAAAACAACAGACAATAAAAAGCAAAGGTCAAACCTCAAAGTAAACTAAAACAAGGCCTGGTAAAGCCCTGTTGATCTAGTGTTTAATGATTATTGATGTACAACTCCTGCATTCTGTGATATGAACAGAAAGTGTAAAATAAACCCATAAATTGAAGGGAATGAATGGGACATAAATTTGGGAAATTAAGCTGAAAACTTTTCATGGTTAGCGTGAAATGCTTGCTTTGTGTTTGGAGCTGCCAAATACCCAGCTATCATCCCAAATCTTCCACAGATTATCGCCTTCGGCGCTCCAAATCCAGAGCTCACTGATGAAGAATAACACAAAACGCTGCCAAAAATAAACAATTTCTCAAGCAGTCAATTATACAACTCAGATGGTTTGGATTATTCATAACCCTCCATTCAAACAGGGAGAATTAGCATTTGAAACACATCATTAATCATATAAACAACAAGCGGAGTGGCACCTTGTATTAATAGACGTCGCTGGCGAAGGATCCCTGGAGACCGAGCCTGTCTGGGAATTACTGCAGAAAATAATCCAAATCAGAATTTTTAATGCAGAGTGGGCTTATGTGATTATATTATTAAGTGCTCCTCTGCTGCATAATAAAAGACTTACTTAATATATTAATTCCTTCCTAATTTATCAATGTCACAGCTAATGAATTAGTGCAGATCTCCTGCTGAGAGATGTCATGTTTTCAGTCAGATACGCTGTCTGGCAGGGAGGAGAGGAAAAAAGCCCAGAAATTAAAGGCGACACGCGCACAAAGCTCGTCACTTTTCTGGGAGAAAGGCAGCAGGAAAAGGGAAACACTTCCCAGATTTTCAAGGAGCGGGAAAAACTTTCTTACTGCTACCAGTCAGAAGCATCTCAATCACAAGGTCACGATGAGCAAACGGAGCAGATCCTGCATCAGCTTCTCCAGAGTCCGCTCTCTGGGCTCCAGCATGACTGAGCTGCAGGCAGCCCAGGGGTTTCCCAACACAACCATGTTTTTCAAGTTTCCTCCAGTGGATCCAGAGCACTCTTCTCATTAAAAAGCTGCGTTTGAATCCCTCAGCATGAAAGAGGAGTGGGCGATTTAAATTTGATTGCAGGTTATGTAAGGATGGCAGCATTTACTCTAAGTTCAGCGCTGTAATTTTTGGATTCACCAGACAGTTTGGGTCATTGTTCAACAGTCGCACTGTATGATTATGGTGCTGCAATTAGTTTGAATTAAAATGTGTTTTTTTCTTTTGTTTACAAAGAAGTAAGTTGATCAACCCTAACCCTTGGCAACACTTTGGTAAATTAGAGGTGCGTCCTTATAATCTGTATTTTACAATAAAATTTTGCCATTTTCACCTTTGTTTTGCACTTTATTTGATTATATAATAATGTGTCGCCCCTCTGTTAAAGAGCTCAAACATCAGAATGAATGACAGGTTGAGACCAAAGACGCGCTCGGCACCGTAATCCTCCTGGGAATAATGTCAGCGCAGCTGCCCGTCCGGAGCCAAACTCAGCCCTGCTTTCTGCCCAATTAGAAACATAACATGAAAATCAGCATTTTCAGCATCCAACGAAACAAACAATGACTCCGTTTGCATTTTAGCACAAAGAAACAGCTGCATACTTCGCGCAAATCTGTCATATTCGAATAAGTTGTGAAGTTTTTGTGGATTCAAGTCGAACCGGAGCAGCTCACGGTGTGTGTGCGCCACGCATGGGGGGACAGCGAATGGTGCGTGGAAAGCAAAGTGTGACTTTCTGCCCACTCCCACTCTTTTCTTACCAAACAAGCGGTTCCGTTGAGGAGGAGCAGGATGAAGCCGCGGTTGGGACGCATCATTCCGGCGCGTAAATCTCAAAGCCGCCCCTCCCTCGAGAGAATAATTAGAATCAAAGGAGAAGAAGAAGAAGAAGAAGAAGAAAACCCAGCAGAGGGTCTTTTTCCTGCTTCAGGACGACGCTCTTCCCACGGCACCGGATCCCGCTGGGCTGACGCACGGTCCCATATCCAAGGCACAATGAAGTGCTGCTCCCGCACACAAACAACACAAGAAGCTGACTTGGAGCGCCCTGTTCTGTCTGATCTCTCCCCCCGCCTCTCCAGATCCCGTGTTTGAACTCAAATTAGTTCAGCTGCGAGAAATCCATTTATATACGGTTGGCTGTTGTCATCCATCTACAAAAAAAAAGAAAGAAAGAAAGAAAAGAAGAAGAAGAAATCATGAAGTGATCCCAGCTGAGTGAGGAGACTTCAGATCGGCTCAGTGATGCTGGTAGAGATCCTGGAGGGAAGGAGCTGCAGCCTCCTGCACAAACTGAGCAATGCTGAGACTGGCAACAGCGAACAGACGCTTTAACAGTTTCTTTTCTCCCTCTCTCCCTGTGTGTGTGTGTGTGTGAGTGTGTGTTTGTGCATATCCCTCTCTTCATCAGATGCCTTTTCTCCCTCCCTCCCTTGTCTCAATTACTCTCCTCCCATCTCAGTCTTCACCTTTTCCAGGTACTTTTTTTCCATCTCTTACTTATTCCAGTCAATAGTGAAAGGATTTGCTCTCCGTTCTGAACTGCTTCTCTATTCCAGCATTTATTTTAACCCAAAGGTGCCCTCTTCTGTAGTTTCCTGCATACATTTCCGTCAGTGAATACATTACGCTCCGCAAAAGTACAAGTAGCGTTCAGCACATGAATAAACATTGAAGTAAACAATTTCATTTCAGCTCTGTGGGGTGAAAGGTGAGACTGCACTTCTCTCTGGAGTCTTTTGCAGACATATTTTACTGCATTTAGCTCCTTTCATCAGCTTCCCTGTCTCTGCTAAATCCCCACAGCATGATTCCACCACCACCATGTCGAGGGGCTTGTTTCTGTGTGATGTGAAGTGTTAGCTATTTGCATCTTCTTCCACATGTTGTCTCTTTAAAGGTGAAACAAAACAATCTAATAAAAATCCTTACAATGAAGCGACGTGGCATTGGTGTGTATTTTTCTTTTGTCTGTAATAGTCTAATGAATTTTCTTTTCGTGTGAATAGGGAGCAGATACTATCGACCCCTTGCACGTGACGTCACTCTCTCCGAAACTCCGCCATGACGGACAACCAATGCGCTCCTGTGAAGCCTGTCGAAAACAGCGCATCTGGTGGCCTAATATCGCTTTTATTAAGCTGATTTCGCATTAAAAATGGTCACAGGACGCTGCGGTCGGCTGCAGAGAAAAGCCAGGATAGAAACTAAACTTGTCGTTTTATTGGGTAACGAGGAAAGATAAGGCGGTGATGGATATCAGCCGTAACCGCGGATTATCAACCAACACTTTTTACAAGCTAAGAAGATTAACGTTTATTTTTATAACTAAGTGTGATTAGGAAGATATCACATGTCGCATTATGGAGAAGGTGCGTGCCTAACCATTGGTAACCATGGAGACAGTGCCGTCATGTAGCCTAGCATGTATGGAAAAAAACTGGTTAGCATCTCGTCTTTTGTACGTTTTTAATGCTCCGGTTTAAGGGGAGACGCTGTTTAGGACATAATGATATAAATCATGTGTTGTGAATTCAGGCAAAGTCGGTAATTTGATTCACACATCAGGAGGGAGGAGCTATATATGGGTCGGTTTCTAAGCTAGCTGTTTCAAACTTTTATAAATACCTCCGACTATGAGCTCTGACCAGGTGTGTTACTTTAAAGGACAAATTGTCTCGACTCGAACAAGTAAAAAGCAAGGAATAAACTGGCAAAAACAACTTTGGAAAACGGCTTCAGTTGCTCTGTTCAGTACTCCCGATCCTCACTTCCGACGTCCATCATGGCGCCTCGCATGATTTAAGTGACGTAGTTGCAAAGGGTCGATAATTTTTAGTTGTTACATGAATTATTTCATGTTTAGTACTGTGTGAATGAAACAAACTGTTTTTCCTGTTAATCCTGACATTGGTTTAGGTGGATACTCGTGTCTTGGTAGGTTTTGCCACACAGAATTTTGGATGGCGACACAATTTTGAGTTGTTAAAAGCTTGGGATGCGATTTTATAAGCTAACTTTGAGTCAAACTTCTTATCAACCTTCTTGTTTCTCGGTCTTGTTCTCTACAACCCTCTGAAGATTTGACAGAACAGCTGGGTTTAAAGTTGGGTATAAGTTACAGACACTGTTGCTTACATTAGATTATACTCAATGGTGTACAACACACTTTTCAGATTTTTATTAGCATAAAATTGAATAGCATGCTTTACTTTTCCTTTGTGTGGTGTTGGTCCACAACACGAGATCCCAATAAGACTCTTGCAGTTGCAACATAAAATCCATGGAAATCACAAAGTCTTGAGTATTTTCTTCCTCATCAACCTCCAGGCTTTGATTTCCACACATTGTCACAACGTACATATAATAATCAGCCCGTCTGTCATCGTTTCAGGGCAGCCATTGATCCAGAGCTCTGCTGAAGAGGATATTGACAAACGTGGCGGACTCAGATGAGCCGCTGTCCGCCACCTCAGTCAGGTGTGATTAATAAAGAGTTTCTTCTGTAACTCTCAGTAAATTAAGGATATTTAATGAACTGAAATGTGAGATATCACTGCGCAGGTTGGTTCTCTCTCAACAGTTAAGTTTCTGCTTAATTAAACGCTAGATGAGGTTTTTTTTTCACACTTTGTTTTCAGGAAGAACTGTATGTTTCAACTTGTTTGTGATCTGTATTGATGCTATCCTGTTGAGGTGCAGAGCATGGGTTAATTGATCTCAGATCAGGGGTTAATTGGTTCCTCGGGGGTCATACCAGGGAACTTGACCTCTGAGGCTGCAGACGGCTGCCCTGCCAATCCAGACTGACCAAGACATCAAAGGTTTTGAAACAGGAAGCTTTCAGAGACTCGTCTTTTTCAACCCTGCCTGCATGCAGGCGCATCAGCCCGCAGCTCATCGGCATGCAGGAGATGTTGATGAAATATGAGGCTAAGAAGCTTTCTTAATCTCCACCCCTCGTTTTGTTTCTGATTTGATTATTTTTCTTTTGCTAAACGTGACTTTGTATAATTCGAATCAGCCTCTTCAGCCAGCTCGGGTGCGGAGGAAACGGCAACCCATAAAGGGAGATCCAGTCCCAAATCCACAGTCTGAGGAAACAGCAACCCTAGTAAAACTCCTTTTAAAACAGATCACGTTCATTTATACACACACACTTTCACTCCTGCACATAATTATAGGGCAATAACTCAGTCTGGATGCTCTCTGGGGATCAACCAGACGAGGAACTGCTATTTCTTTTTTTACTTTGGTTAGAAAAAGGAATCTTTATAAAAGCAGGAAGAAGTGTGGATGGTAAGATGCCCATCATTTGACACCAAGGACCGACTTATCTTAATGCGGTTTCACAGACGACTCACATCAGTGTGACGAACAGGAAATCCATGTTTGTGTATTTCCTTTTTATTCCTTGATGCTGTCAAAGCACAACAATTGTGCTCAATCATTGCATTGCTTGACACGTAATCCTATTTCACAGTGTAATTCTGTTTGAATGAGGGGCTGCAGGCAACAGACAGCTTGGTGAAGTGAAGCAGGCTGAGGTTACATGGTTCATAGACAAGAGCTGGCTGCCCTCTAGTGTCTTTACTCAACTCTGTATGGGAGCTGAGATAAAATGCCTCTAAATATGGAAAAATACTCAAATTTTTATATTGCTACAGCCCAAATTTTAGCACAGTTTTAGAAAAATCAGCTTTCAATTTGGGTACGTTTGTTGATTGGATAAAATAATCCCCATAATAAAAACTCAATCTGACAAAAATGTCAGATTTCTATTTAAAATGTCACATATTCCCTCAGATTTACTCACTCCAGACACTCAAACAGGCCCGTAGCATCACTGATCACATGCTCGTCTTGGAAGCAAAAACACAAACTGTTAACAAATGTTTGTGTTCAGTTTCTATTGAAAATATCTTAGTACTCTTGAAATAAGACTAAACTAGCCTACAAGTAGCTTTTTAGCAAGATATGGGAGCTTGTTTTAAGTCAATAATTGCTTAATATAAAACATTTATTTTTAAGTGACTTCTCCCTCAGTCTTACCTGATGTGAAGCCATAGTCCGTGATCGATAAGGTGAGTAATAAAAAGTCACGTTTAGCATCATACATTAGCGCAAACACCATAAAAATTCTATATTCCTAAATTGGCAACACAAAATTTCTAATTTTGACTGCAGAATCTGGGACGGGCTGGCCAGTGTGAAAAATGTTAGATAAAATTCTATTTTCATTTTAAGAAACGCTTTCTGAATGCTGAAACAAACAGCAACTCATTGATATTTTAACAGTTTAGTGGGTTTTAACAATGCATTCTGGCACAACCGGCCCTTTAAGAACATTTTACAACATGGGAAAATGTCTTGTTATCTGTGAAATAATCTACCAATGGAATAAATACCTTTTTAAAATCAATATTAAGAAATTATTGATTTAAAACAAGCTCCTATGCCTTGCTGAAAAGTTACTTGTAAGTTACTTTTGTCTTATTTCAAGTGTACCGGCATATTTGCGTTAGAAAAATATTTGGTAAGATTTTGTGTTCCTGTGCACAATACGGGATATTTACGGGAAAGTATCAATCCGGGAGGGAGGTAAAAAACGGCAGTTTCCCGGAAAAAAACGCGAGACTTGACAGGTATGACGTGGTTCAGCCCCAAAACTAATAAAAAGTTCCCAGGACTCCGGGGAAGGTTTTGTCCTGCGCACACCTGCTGGGAGACAGAAACGCCGGAGGTGAGTGTTAAAAAGAACGAACTGAACTGTTGTATTCTACTTGCTTAATATGTTTTTATTTTATGTAGTTACAGTTTTAAAAAACAAATACTGAAAAGTTAAGTTAATAATTTTATCTTTTTGCAGAAAAAGCCCAGATGAGGCCTGTTAAAGAAGCAAACCCAAACAAAAGTCCTGGTTTGGTTCAAAATAATCTAAATTAATTGTAACCCCATATGTTGTTTCACTAACAATTACATCCATTAAGAGATGTATGAAAGTAAGAATGGCTCATTGTTACAGGTTTTGTTTTCACATGTTAGTCATTTATTTTACATCAGGTGTGCGACATCCTGTGAACTGAGTGGGGCAGCATACAATTAATCTGATTAATCCCGTCATTTACATCATTTATCTGTAGTGGTTGATTGTATATTGATCCAAATTCCCTCAAATAAAACCTTTACATTGAACTGTCCGTTTGTCATTTTTTTCCCCCATGACGTATATATATATATATGTATATATTTTACTATTTTCTGTTATTTGCCAATTAAAAAAAAACCTTCCCTGAAAGTCAAACTTTTTTTCAGAGATGTTTCATTTTAAGCCAGTTAGTGAAAAACTGGATATAGTATTTTCTCTCTTTAGTGTTGACAGATTTTTGTCAGAATTTTTTTTAATTATTTGATCATTCTGCATTTTGATTTACTTTTGGGCATACATGTTTTGTTTGAATTGTTGACATTAGTGTATTTTTTTCTTTTAAGTCTTCCGTTGAGCTCTATATTTAACTTTATCACTTTTTGATTTGGTATTTTGAAATCTTCTTTGGATTTTTGTTCTGCTTAATATTGTTTTCTGACATTTCTTAAATTAAGTCTAGCTCTCCGTCTTCCCGCACAGCTGCGACCTTTTAATAATCAGTCACCTGCTCCTGATTTATGCATCTCACTTCCTCATTCATTGTTAGTTTCTCTGCTGTTTTTAGCCCTTTAGCTTTTGCTTCTTTTTGTTCCAGAGCTTTGGGGTTTTCTCATTCTTTCATTCCAGTTTTTGCCACTCTGATTTTTTTGGTTATTATTTTATATTTGGACTGTTTTTCATTAAGCTTCCACTCTTACAGTTTGGGCTCCTGCAATAAATGCGAAAATAAAGAGGAAATGTAATTAAAAAAAAAAAAAATCTAAAATGTTGAGGAATGTTGTTTATATTACCAAACTTAACATACAAGAATAAGAAAATAAAGAGGGTAAATTTCAGGAGAATGTATATTTTTAAAAATGTGACTTTTTGCAATCTGACTTTATACCACTAGATGGTAGCATAACATTCACAATGTGACTGACATGTTTTTTTTTATTTTCTAAAAACAGAAATGAAATTGTCTTTGTCCTGGATTTTTGTATTTAAATGACAATGTTTGATCTAATTAGTTTACTGTTGATGCAGCTTAGATACTTTAACATTTTATATTGATTAAGCAGAAAATGCCTCGACTGAGAATATCTTGTAAAAAATATTGTTTTGTAATTATTAAAAACGATAAGATTAGTGAACAGTCGAGTAAATGTAATGTTTTTGTTATGATTCATTTTTACATTTGCAACACTTTGCCTAAACTACGAAACACAATTTATCTAATTTGAGATGTTTGTTGAACTGCACAATGTAAAAATATAAATATCTAGGTGAGATTTAGAGGCGAGCAGCACCAATCAGCCACTGGGAGGCGCTGTAACCAAACTTAATACCTCATAACCGTTAAGCTGCTGTTGCTCTATTGAGTTAATTTCCCCTCAAATCACCAAATGTTTGTTTCTATCTTCTTCCAGTCTGACCACATACAGAAGATAATGGCAACATGGCTGTGTGAGGATCTGTAGGAAGAACATAATGTGAAAATCCAGAATTATTTCCTGCTTTTGCCTCTTCTTGCTCAGCTCTTTTCCTGCCCGGCTGTGAACTTGAAGCTGCAGAGATATAAATATATGAGGCACTTGAAGCTAACAATAGACTGATTGATCCCCATGAGCGGCTCGGTGACAGGCCAGGCCGTCGCCGTGTCCCCCTGCTAATCGATGGCTTTCTGCAGGAGAGGAACGCCGCCCGAAAACAGAAACGAACAAGCTTCATGGATCACAGATGAAAGTATCCTACATGTAGATAAAGAGAGGTTTAACATTTAGCATCCATCAGGACACAGATCCCCACTTTCTTTTGATTTCATTTTCTTTTTACAAAAACGGTCTTTTTTGTTTTTACAACTTTTTGCGTTTCAAAGCTTACGTATGTTTCTAATTCCCCAAGATAAAGGTCGTTCCTCCATCTTTATGTCCCACCAGGGTTAATTGAGTTTCAGAAAGGAAGTGCAACACATTTTATAATTTCGCTCTTTTTTTCTTCCTGCCTCATTAAAGAAAAGTGGATCACTTCCAGACCTGACGGGGAGACTCGTGTGGATGGAGGTCTGCGCCACCCAAACCGTTTTAGCCACGCTGGTGATGCAGCTGCAGGGAAGGTCTCCTGTCGCTGTCCATCAGCGTCGCTGTCTATCTAAACGATCGTAGTTTAGTTTATCTAAACTATCAGACTTAGATAAAAGTCAGTCATTTGAATTTCTCTCTTAGACTGCAACCCACTTCCTCCATTATTATTATTATTATCATTATTAATATTATTATAGTCACAGTTCTGATTACAGACGCTCTCAGTGACTGCCAGCTGGAGACATACTCAAAGGATCATGTTTATTAGGATGCTAACTTCCTGTTAGCGTCTAGCGATGAATTAAAACTGTTTTTGAATAAAGGAATTAATAATCCAGTTTTACTCTTTAATTTATGGAGGAGGATTAGAGCCACTGAAAAATTTTATGAGGATTCTGACAATCTGGGAATTTTAACTTTTCTCTCAGATTTATGACTTATTTTTCAGAATTATAAATTCAGTCTGACAATTCTGGCTTTGATTTGAGAATTCTCAGTTATTCAGATTTCTGACTTTGGTCACACAACTTTGATTTTAATCCCATAATTCTGACTTTAATCTGAAAATTCTCATGTTTTTCTCAGATTTCTGAATGCAATCTCAAATTTCTCACTTTTGTCAGATTTCTGACTTTAATCGCACAATTCTGATTTTAATCTCAAAATTATGACTTTAATCTGAAAATTCTCATGTTTTTCTCAGATTTTACTTTAATCTTCTGAGATCAGAAATCGTAATTCTGAGAAAAGTTATAATACTTTTTTTTTTTCAGTGTGCCTATAATCCTCTTCTTTACGCAGCCCTTAACCAAACCACTAAAAATGCTCAAAAATGTTTTAGACTCTGATTATTTGCATATTTTTTGATATTGTTGAGAACCGTACATGTTTGTGACAGAGGCAGTAAATTAGAGATGACATCTGATCTCGCTCTGTTATTTCTTTTCTCAGTTTCTGCTCCGGTTCTTCATCATAATCAGATCATCTGCTTCTGATCATTTGAGTCGTGCCAGCTGACCTTTGCTCAACCTTTTGCTTATGTCCAAAGGTGTTAGGCACTAAGTTGTTGCATTCCTGTTTATTTGGGTTTGACGAGCTGATTGGCGGGAAATCCAGTTGATTTTAACACCTCTGCGTTTCAGCTGTGGCACTTTCCCTCTAATACCAATAATAAACATCTCAGGGTTTCCCACTGAGAGCCGTGACATTCACCCTTTAGTCTTTGTGGAAGGACGTAGCTTAAACTAGAGTGACTTTTTGTGTAACCTTTGACCTCAGGCGGGCTGGTTGGTCCGCTCTCAAACATTTCCCGGGCGGTTGTAGCTGGAGGCCTCGGGGGGCCGAGCCTGAATGCATTTGTACTTTTGTCAAAGGTCTTTCTGGCTGAAATCTGTTACGACTGCTGTTCCTCCAATCAGCATGAGCGATGGGCATCAGAGCGTCGGTAAAGAAATCGAAGTGGTGTCAAAAGGTCACGCTCCGTTTACTAATGATGGTGCTTTCTGGTGGCTTGGGTTGTTTTTCGAATCCGTCTCCTGGAAAGTGAGAGTTTAACAGGGAACCTTATTGGTATTTAGGGCTTTGGGTAATTAACCTGCTGGTCTGGTCTTTATCCAGTCAACACTACTGGAAGAAAAATCTAATTTTCATGCATAATGGAAGTGAGGAAGTGTTTTTTTTCTTCTGAATTAGGGACGTACCTCCACTTTAGCCAACCAGAAAATCAATAAACACTCTAAAAAGCACAAATAATCCATAGGTCTTCACTGGACGTCATCACATAATGGAAGTCACTCACTTAGCCTTTTAAAGGATCATTCACCAAACGCCTTCAACTGCAGAACGGTGACCCAGAGAACAAGACGAGCTTTGTTGTTGCCTCCATTTCTGGCCCTCTAAGCTGATAACAGACAGCATGTCCATATGCGTTTTAAAGGCCGGGGCCACAGCAGGTTGTTCCATATGGTTTATACGGCTGGGCTGAAGGAAGTGCCGTGGTTCTGATGTGGTTTTCTCGGGTTGCACTTCAAAGTGGGAGCGCCATCAGCTGGGATGCTCCGAGGGTCAGGGACACACTGGAAAGGCCATCAGCTCGGTCTGCTGGGAAGGTGTCGGACTTCAAGGTCTTTCAGGCGGGCCTGCGTCACAAACCGCCGTAATGCCGACCCGTTGGTGGCAGCGCCGGGGGCTGCGAGCAGCAGGACCCCCCCAGGGATGAGACTGACAGGGACTCTTTCAAGTGGGGGGAGGGTTGCGGCTCCGCAGAGCCCCACCCGGCCGCTCCACATCACATATGGACGTGTCTGAAAAGCACCGCAGCAGCAGGCCAGGGCAGTGTAACCTGAGTGCGGCTTTAGCAGCATGTCAGACCCCCGATGGAGTCCCCACATTGGTCCAAACAGGAAGTCAGCGTGACCCCAGAAACCCAGGGGTCAAATACATCTTTCTGAACAGTGACAATTGAATTAGTGTCTCTGTAGGCCAGACGGCGTTGGCATCCCACAAACGGCGACGCATTCATGCAGGTAGAACTGGCCGGGGAACGTTTAAACCTCTACATGTGTAAACACCAGAGGTGTGAACGAAAGTCAGACTGAGGTCACAAA
The DNA here is from genome assembly GCA_903067095.1 of Girardinus metallicus. Taxonomy (NCBI): domain Eukaryota; kingdom Metazoa; phylum Chordata; class Actinopteri; order Cyprinodontiformes; family Poeciliidae; genus Girardinus; species Girardinus metallicus. Next base: position 18,556 of record CAEGAE010082109.1, on the reverse strand, counting down.
TTTAGACTTGACTTTGACTTTAAAAGTGACCCGTTATGCTTCCTGGAACTGGTTAGGATTCGGTCTGTGGGTTAAAACACGTTCAGTGCATTTTTTTGTACAGAAATCATTCTAATTAGATTTTACTCTGGTCAGTTCTCCTTTCAGAATGAGCTGCTTCACTTTAAATCCAAATAAGCTGCTGTCTATGATTTGGAGTTAACTCGATATTTAAACTCGCACGTGAAAATGGCTGCAAACAGATGTGCAAATATATAGACGTACATCTTTGAAAAGCAGAAGCGGAGCCTCCTGCACAACCAACAAGAATGCAGCGAGTGATTTCTGGATTGTATGTCAACAAAAAAACACTTGACTTCTGCAGCAGCCATTGTACAGCTCATACAAAACAAGCTGACCAAACGTGGTGGAGCTCAGTGTGGGTTGCTAGGTTACGACAGGGCTTTACTGGGATTGCTAGGTAACGGGCTAAGCTTGAATTGTGACTTTACATTCTGGAGTTTTTTGGTCATTTTCCAGCCACCGACAAACATTTTATTACCAAAAATCGATTGTGTTTTTTTTAAGCATTTCAGCTGTTTTTAGAAGCTGTTGAAACCAAATGCAAGTACAAAAACATACAAAATGTGATTTTTTTTTTTTTTTTACCATTTATGATTCGAGACATAAATGTTTCTGACTTTTGAAGCACAGAAATGTAAGTTTATTTCAAGAAAATTTCTGAGATTAATCCCAAAATTTACAACTTTTAAAACTTAAAATTTCCAAGTTTTTTTCCTTGAACATTTCTAAAATTGACGTCACAATTGGCAGAAATGTATTCCTCCATTTTTTCCCCCTATCTACAATGGCCCTAATACTCTGCTGTAATTTTTCCTGCAGGTTATTCTTTTGGAAAATAACACTTTTTAAATCAAGTTATCTCTCACAAATGTAATCTATCTGATTAAGTTACATATTTGTTCAAACTGGATATTTAAGATTCGGTTAAAAGTGAATGACTTTGGATTTGACTTGTGCAGAACAGTGACTGGATCCGACCTCTGCCGAATCCATTTTACTTTAACAGCCTGGCTTTTATGCGGTCAGACTCACTCCAGATTTCCTTGTGACTGTTTTTATGACATCGAATCAACACTTTAAAGCGTACTTATCTGTTTTTACTGACGGAGGCATCCATCCTGCCGGTTAGCTTCTCTATATTTAGCCTCACTTCTTCGGTTTTTGATGAGAACAATCTAGCAGCAGACACACACCTCCGCTGCAGGCCTGCATGGAAACAGTGTTTTATTGCTTTGCTCGTCGCTGCCCTTTATCTCCCTCTGTCTTCTGCTCCCCTTCCTCTCCTCCCTGCTCTGTTCTTGCAGCTCTTCCACCTAAATGACACCAGACTTTGGAAAACGTGATTAAAAAGATTTAATGCCACTGGAGCCAGTTTGGTTGTCTGGTTGGGGCATTTAGGACCGAACGCTATCTCATGTGATTGTATTTGTGTGTACTCTATATGCATGTGTGCCTGCGGTTGCATAAATGCATGTAAGCCAGCATATTGGCTCATAAGGGCAGTGGTAGATACTCTGTAAGAGCCAGCCCTGCTTTAATGGCTGCCGTAATTAAAAAAGCTTTTAAAGGAGGGTGGGCCACTGAAGAGGCTGGAGAAGAAGAGATATCGTTGTACGTGTGTGTGTGGGTTTATCCTCTTGGCAAATACGAGTGTGTGACTGGATTTTTTTAAAAATGAAAACACATGGAAAAATAATAAACTGGAACTTAATTCACATTGATGCCAAGATTTTCCACAAAAATTTTACTATTCTTGAGGAAAACAAATGCAGAGCTTTAATTTTATGGATTTAAGGGTAAAAAGTCACCAAGTTAAAATTCAGTTTGATGCAAATTGGATTTGAATCAATCCGAGTTTTTCCACAAACAATTCACATTCGGTTAGCGCACTTAAATTCAAAGGCAGAACATCAAATTCAGCACTTATTTATAAAAGTTGATAAAAAAGAAAAAAGACCCAACAACATTGATCCAGGAGTATTTTTTTATTTAGAAAAGAAAAACATTAAATTTACATAAATTCAATTGCAGCATCTCTTGACTTTCTACATCATTTTTGTTTTTGGCCAAATCAAAACCCTGAACACTCTTAAAGGGCCGGTTCTGCCAGAACGTATTGATAAAACTTGTTCACAAACTGTTACAATGTCAATAAAGTCCTAAAATTAAATGGTATTATTCAACATCTTTTCAGTCCCTCCAGGATTTTGTGATACTTTTTGTGATTTTTTTGCAATAAAAAGTGTTTGTGGTTCTGATTTGGAAATATTTGCGCTTATTTATGACGGTAAATGCAATTTCTTTAGATCATGGACTATAATCTGACATCAGTTAATGCTGAGGCAGCTGTTTACAACAAGTAAAAAGGTTTATTGACAATTTTTGAGAAAAATCTGCGATTAACTCCCACTTATTAGTGCAGGGATTTATTTTATTTATTTTTTTGTAAATTTCCACGATAATTCTCAAGAAACTGGAGGGACTGATTGATATAATTTGGCAGTAAACGGATAAAAACTGCATTGATTTGATTGGTAACATAATATTTAATCACATTTAGTGTTTAGTCTAGAATCTACAGGGCCACATAAAAAGCTACGATGGGCCGGATTTGGCCCACGGACCTTCTGTTTGACACATGCTCTTCACGAAAGAGACAGAGAAATAAAAACGCAATTGGTGCAAAGTAAGCAGCAGTAATAGTTTCAACAATGGTTTTGTCCAGAACTGATGCTTCCTGTATGGATGGAAAACAGAGAAAAAAAAAAAGAGTTAATACGAGCAAAAACGACATATGATTCGTAAAAGAAGGATAAACGTCTTAGTGAAGAAATGTGGCTAATGACGACTTTCGTTTTGGAGTTTTTCATTTCCCTCCTCTTAATTTTAAATAGCCTAGAAAATAAAACTTTTTTTTTGTTTTAAATTCATGCCACTGTTGGGTTTTCATTTCCCATGAAAACAGCTGCTTTCCGTTGCCAACAGTAACAGGCCCATAATTCCAGCTGAGAAGGAGCCGAAGCGGCTTTTGGGCTGAGCGACGAAGTGTAAATCCTTATCACAACAGCACACTAATACTCAAAGGCATTAATTTCAGCAGTGTTTACAAACATGGTTATTTAAAAAAAACACAAAGATCATGGCAGTTAGAAGGGGCTTTCGACATCCAACTGTTTTTCACAAAGGTTGCTTTACATCTGGCTTCAAAAACTGCAAATGCCTGGAAAATAAAACCCCTCAACGACTCCTGTTTCTTTTTTTTTTCTTCTTTTTTTTGTATGGTGCAAAAAGCAATAAAAAAATCCTGAATGTGCGATTGAGAAGAGATCATCAATTTGTTTATGGTAAAATAATTGCATTTCTCAGAGTTTAGAAGAGCCGCTTTGAAAACCAAATATATAACTTCAGAATTTAAAGTTTAAAATAATAATTTACAGCCTGAAGACATAGAATTATAAACAGCTTAAATAGGGCAGAAGTAAAAAAAAAAAAAAAAGTGGGATAATCACTTCTCCATGGGTCTGTTTTTCTGTTTTCACTTAGTTTTATTTATTTTTTTTACATAAAATGCTTGGGGACAGTCAGGAAATGTATTCCTGTATATAAGTGCAATGAAAAAAGAGCATTTACAGAAATGCCTCCAGCTGTGAGTTACTCGTGTAAAATGGTGGCATCTCCTGACCACTTGTGCATAATTAAGTTAGCGCCGATCATAACGCTTATTGTCCACATCTTTATGATACTGCATGTTTTTATTGGTTGGTTAGATTTCATGGTTCCCATTGACAGGTTACAGGTGTCTGGTTTCGGTCTAGCTTCAAAGGAGCGCATTGTGGTTGTTTAGACGTCCATCGTGGCGGAAACCGGAGGACGTGACGTCACGTGCAAAAGGTCAACCACTAGAAACGCGTCTGGAAGATGTGCACGTTTCCATCAATGGTCATTGCTGTTGCACAGCTTTTCCAGAAGAGTCGAAGTTTTTACCCTAACGTCGCTTCTGTTTAGCCTGATTTCACTTTGCAAATGGCCGCAGGGTGGCGCGTCAAACGGACAAGGATAGAAACCAAACTTGTCATTTTATTTTAAAACTTGTAATGAGGGAAGATGCGGCGGCGATGGACAGCAGCCGTCGGTGTAACCGCAGCTCACACCTTTTACAAGGTGAGAAGATTAACGTTCATATTCTTTATAAGTAAGTGTGATTAGAAAGATATGAAATATCGCGTTATGGAAAAGGTACGTGTCTAGCGGTAACCATGGAGACAGTGCCGCGCCGTCATGTAGCCTAGCATGTGTGGGTAAAAAAACTGTACAGAGATATTGGGAAAATGTCTTGTTTGGATTTCAACAAATTGAAAAGATGAACGTGGTCAATTTATTGGTCAGTTTATTAATTATTAAGGCTAAATTTCACCTACATGAATGCAAATTTTTGAGGAAAAAAACAGACTTTTCAGTTTTTTGATTGAATTTAAACATCTACAATTCCACCTTCAACTAATCAAGAAGCAAAAACAATAATGTGGGCTTGCAATCAAATTGGAATTTTTGATTATTTATTGTGTTGGTTCACTGTGGCATCTGGTATATGTGTCATTTTTTCTAAGTACAAGATTATTTTGCCATTTCTTCTCATTATGTGTTTTTTTTGGGGTTTTTTTAATGCTCTCCCTGGCAATTTTTTGTGATATGTACACAGTACAGTTATGTATTGTTGTTTATTGTAATTAATAAATTTCATTACAAAAAAAAAAAAAAAACTGCACAGAAATTCCCCTTTGGCGTAAAGGGGAAACTCTGTTTATGACATAATGGTGTGAATTCAGGCAGTAATTTGATCAACACATCAGGAGGGATATGAAATGGGTCGGTTTCTGAGCTGTTTCCAGTTTTTTTTTTTTTTACCACCTCCTTTGAGCTCCAAACGGGTCGGAGCCATGAATAAACTGGCAAAAACAACTTTAGAAAACGATTTCTGTCGCTCTGTTCAAAACTCCCGTCCCTCACTTCCGACTGTCCGTAATGGCGCCTGGAATGACTAAGTGACGTAGTTGCAAAGGGTCAATAATGGCGGTTTATATGTAAATCCGGTTTTATTTTAACATTATAGATGTGAAATTTGCCAAAAAAAAAAAAAATTGTTAAATTATTCTTTCTCCAGACTTTTGTTGGTGTATTCAGTTCTGTTGCGTTGCTCTTGGCGGTCGGCGGTTACCATAGGAACCGGCCACTGACGCTCCTCTCTCTTTTTTTTTTCCTGTTGCCCTCTGTAACAAGTATTATATTTTAACATGTATTTCAGACAGGTGCAGTTGTTCCATTAGTGATTCTGCTGTCTGTTGTGTATGTTTTTAGCCGTTAAGATTAGTAATGCTGCTCTCTTTTTTTTTTTAGCTATGTTTAATTTTACAATTTTGTAATTTTACTGTTTTGAGTTAGGATGTTCAAAATGCTTATAATGCAAGACATTGTTGTGCAGCTTTACAGAAAAGCTATGAAAATTTACTGTAATGATTTGGTTGCATGGAGATTTTCTCTGTTTGCTCGGTGCATCGGTGTTTGATCAGCAGGTTGGTGAGAGTTTTAGACCTGTGGTTGTGATTATCAAGGTCTGCTGATGCCAACGCCCCCCCACCCCCATCTCATTCCTTTAAGTTGTGAAAACATTCAGAAAGACCTTTTTTCTTTTTTTTCTTTGTCTGGAAATAAAGAGCATCCAGGTTGTCCACCTCTCACCGCTTTCTACGAAGGCAAGCGGTCGCGCTGAGCCTTACTGAAGTCCAGCAGAGCGGACCTGTGTTGCTTTGCCCTCTGGGGTCATATTAGAAAGGTCACAGAGTTAAACAGCTCTGAGCCGGCTGCACAACTACTGTGTCCCACAGTCTATCTCCTCTGGAGCGATTGAATATCACAGAGGAAAGGGAAATATCCGTTTGTTTACAGATTTACCCGGGGGGGAGCTTGGCTACATGGGAGGAAAGACGCAGGTTCAGAAACGGGTCAAAGTAAAAAAAAAAAAGATTAAAAGTGAAAGTTCGACTATTGACTGCCACTATCAGTCAGTGAGATATGGGATTATTTTTAACCAGAAGCCTCATCTCTGAACTTATACGTCACTACAGGGTTGATTTCCTGACTACTTTTGGGAAACATTGGTAGACCTAGAACCTGGTATTTCTTGGTACTTACTGTTGTACTTTTTAGAACTTCAGGATTTGTTTTTTAGTAATTTGACTGAATATTTCCCCCAAACTCTTAAACCTTAAAATGCTTCCTAGAACGTCTTGAAATTAGAGCCTAATCCTTCGTATTTTTTTAACGGAAATTTATAGCTTACCTTGGCAGAAGTAATTTGGTGCTTTCTGAGAAAATTCTTCCATGTTCGATAATTTAAATGTTGCTGTCCGAACAATGATGCCAGTCTTTTTTTATGGCATTTGTTTGAGCATTGTTATTATTTTAATATGGCCTGCTGTGTGTATTAATGGTTTTCTGTGAACGTATGTGGTTATGAATTACAAAATGAAATATCTACTCCTGTAAAAGTATTCCTCCCTGCCCATTAGCACATCGTTTATTTTGGGCAGTCTGATTTGCTTCAGCCTGTTTAACTTTAAACTTATTGGCAGTAAAAGTTCAAACTCACTTCCTGCTCTGCTGCTGCACATAGTTTTGTTTATTTTTCTCTCTCATTATCGCTGCTGCAGCCTCCATGATTCCCAGAGGAGATCATTAAATATTAATTTGAACCGATGTTACAAAGTGTTTGGCGTGAAGCTGACGGGTCGTACCAGAGAAGCATCGTCATGTCCAAACGGAGTTTTCTGGACTTACAGCTGTGCATTATTGAGAAGTGATGGGGCTGAAGGATATTTATTTGTTCTGCAGGAAAAGCAGCATATCAGGGAAAGAGTTAAAGTTTTTCAAAGGTCATAACTTACATGCTGTGACTGAGTCCTGTTAGGCTGGAGGAGGCAGAAAGGACACGTCCTCCATCTGCCTGTGAAACCTTCTGGACCCAACATACTACTGGCAGCCGACCAGTGGTGGGATGAGTGACTTTGGTTCCCAGTTTACCTTTAAAAATGAAGCATAGATTGAGCAAACGCTGTAAAATCGCTTGCTTGTTAAAGTTACCAATTATTAAAATGTAAAAATGAAAGTGAAACTATATATTTTCAGCTTTCATTTTTGATGATTATTGTTCATAGCTAAATAAAATTAGAATATCGCATTTTGTCATTTTCAATTTTAGAATAAAGTGCTCCAAAATGTACAGGTAGATTTCTGCGCTAACAGAGTGGAGATAACATTTCTCCTGTTTTCCGCCAGACTCAGTGAAAATGAAAAAATTAAATGACATGAAAGGAGGAGCAACAGAGCAGTTCTTCTTTTCGTTTTAGTTCAGATACTTCTGATTTTGTTCCAGCTCAAGGAATCCAACAATTGAATCCGATATCTTGGATAAAGCTTTGTGTTGTGGTTCTCGAACAACCAACTCCAGTAAAGACTTTTTCCTTCCCCTCATTGCTAGCTGCACTTGCGTAAGCTGGTTTTATCTTATTATTTCCTACGAACTTTGACGCTGATGCTTTCCTTCTTGCTTAATGACCCTCGCCCACTAAATAACCAAAAACGCCTGAAAAGGTATACTCAAATTAAATCAGCAGCTGTTCTTGAACAAATTGGAGTACATGCAAAAGCTTGGTCTCTTTATGAAGATGACAAGCTAAATTTTCTATCAAAAATATTTTAACTGTAAGTAGTTTGTAGCTTTTACATTTGTAGCGCAAAAGAAAGTGAAAAATTTTGCTACACCCAGATTTCTTGTAAATACACATTGAATGTATGGACTGGAAAATACAATAAATCTGTAGAATAAATTATTCTGCTCGTGGATTTCAAGACTGATTAAAAAAAAGCACAAAAAAGAAATGTGATTTTGGACATGCTTATTTTTGAGGATGTACAGGTGTTGTCCAAGTGTGCCATCCGGAGTCTCCATTCGGAGTCGCACTTGGACAACACAAACTTCAAATGACTGTAACTCCTCAGTGCTTCAACATACAGTCATCAATGAGGGCTCTAATAGACAGGGTTTCCCCCAGGGCATTATAAGCCTGGCGGGCCACCAGGCTTTACTTGTGCCCCCATCAGGTTTAGCACTGCTTATTTATTTACATTTTTTAAAAGTGTTTGGATGTTTCAGGACTTTATAGTTGGTGTTCAGATGTTAATCTTCCAATAACACATAATTATCAAGGGATATTTTCAAATTTCCTGTCAACTTCAAACATTTTTTAACTAAAAAACACGGATGAATGACTGCTGAGCGCCGCAACCACCAGGCTTAGCAAGATAGAAGCTGAATGTTGCTTCTCCACATGCAGGCTAAGATTAGCTAAAATCCAACTGTTAGCTTACATGCTGTCGGTAGCATGTGAGGTATCACTAGCATGTTTTATCTCCCAGTGACTTACTCCATAAATTTTAATAATATTGTATTATGGCTGTGGGAAGAGTAGTTGTCTTGTGATCGGAAGGTTGTAGGTTCAATTCCAGCTTCCTCCTGCCCCATGCCGATGTGCCCTTGGGCAAGGCACTTAACCCCAAATTGCCTACCGATCTGCGTATCGGTGTGTGAGTGTTTGTGAGAACAAACGGGTGAATAACTCTAGTGTAAAGTGCTTTGAGTGGTCAAAAATGATCGGATAAAGCGCTATATAAGTTCAGTCCATTTCCATTTCCATATTAGTGTTGAGGAAGTTTTTACCAAAAAGGCAAAAAAATGGTTTTAAATAAACACTTTTTAGTATTGTACTGCAGCATGGATGTTAAAAATCAAAACAAAATAAAACACAAAGCTAATTTAAATGTCCGTCCTGTCACTGCTATTTTCAGCATGGTCATATTTCCACCCATGGTCTCCCCAGAATGCAAATGTTGTGCGTTTCTGGCGGCTATTTTAAAGTCTAAACACCAGTAATCCAGTCCTGACGCTGCTGCAGAGGACACAGAATCGATGCAGCCAAGTGTAGGAGTATTTCCCCCCCGACATCACGAGGTGTTTATGTTTATCACTTGCACCATTCACGGGGTTTCATAGGGAAACTGTATCTCCCTCTGACAACACGTCGGAGTCGAGAAAAGCAAAGCACGATGCCTCGTCCTGCAGAGATGCACTCGTGATGGTGTCCAGTACGAGATTACGGCTGGAGTACCTGCCTGACAGGTTTTGAAATGCCTCACTTTTTAATAACCTCATGTGTCTTTTGATTATTGGATTCCAGTTGCAGTTAGGCCTTCTCCATGGGGAATAAGACGCTTTAATGCATTTACACTGCAGCATCACTCACTAAACCGTTCTTATGTGGCGACTAATGAAAAAGTTGAACGCGAGTCGCTGTGTAATTGCAGCTGAAGTTATCAAGGCACTTTGTCACGCTGGAGCTCATTAGCTTCTTATGACGTGATGGTGACTCACAAGGATGATTGATTAATCCTCAGCAAAAAAAAATATAAATAAAAATGAGCTGCAGCGTGTTCAAAGAGCATGAAGAGGCTCTGGAGTCTCTGATTGCTTTTGGGATACGGGGGCGGCTTGTTGCTGCAGGTCGGCCTTATCAACAAAATGCTCTCGCTTTGGCAGGATTTGTGTCACACGGACCACAGTTTCTGTCACAACTTCTAATCTCCTGGTAGCAAATTTACATCATTTTACTCAGAACATGATGTTCTAAAGCAGAGATGGCAACACAAGCCTCAAAGCTTACACACCTGATTGTGTTAAGTAAAAAGTAATGGATGATTAACGCTATAATCTGTATAATATAACTGATTAAACACAATCTATGACTCCCGATTTTTGTATTTCTGAACTTAACATTGGAGCTACTGCCAGGTTTTATTCATCTTACCTAACGCCATATTTTCTTGAACAAAGTGTGCTACTTCGTTAGTGCTCCGTTTGTGCCGTTAAAATACAGCATGACGTCGTCGGCCAAAATTAACATCTCGAAAACGAAAGCTGCACTAACGAAGTAGCCCGCTTTGGTTTGTTTTGGAGCAATATGGGGGGGACGGTGAACTCTGGACGACCTAAAAAATAATTTGTAATATCTCAGAAACCAAACCTGCGCAAACGGAGCACCAACCAATCAGACTGTTTGCTGGACTTTTTGACGTGGGTGGGGTGTCGGCTGTAACTTTTCAGCAAGATATAGAGGCTTGTTTATAGTAAATAATTTGTTGATTTTGATTAAAAAGTACTAGTTCTGCTGGCAAATAAATCAACTTCTAACATGGGAACAGATTCTTGTTAGAAGTGAAATAATCTACCTGTAAAACTAGAACTTTTTCATCAATATTAAGGAATAATTTACTTAAAACAAATCTGTATATCTTGAAAAGTTAGTTTTGAGTAATTTTTGTCTTATTTCAAGTGTACCAAGCTATTTGCACTAGAAACCAGACTACAGACACTTGTTCATGTTCTGCGTGTTTGCAGTGTGTAAACCTTCGTCCAGCTTTTCCTTCTCGGTGACTCATCGCGGCCAGGATTTGCCTTATCAGTTGTTATTGTGGTCGGGGTCTTTGCTCGGCTCAAGCAGCTGTGATGGATCGTCCAGAGGTGCAGAAGCTGCGACCCACAGAAACACAGAAACCTTTCTGAAGGAAACCTCCTGCTCCTCCGGCGCCACAGATCTGCAGCAGCACCACTCAGATATGCGACGTTAGCCCCTGTTGGTACAGATTTGGAGTAACACAAGCTACTTTATTTAGACTCCTTATTTCAGATGTAAAAGCGAAATGGCCTGGAGCCTGGAGCATCTATAATGTCTTAGAGCACCTGTGTCAAAGTCGAGGCCCATGGGCCAAATCCGGCCCACCGTAGCTTTTTATGTGGCCCTCTAGATTCTAGACTAAACAAAAAGCTTAAATGTTATGTTACCAATCAAATCGATGCAGTTTTTATCTGTTTACTGCCGAATTATATCAGTCGGTCCCTCCAGTTTCTTGAGAATTATCGTGGAAATTCACACAAAATCAACAAATCCCCGCACTTTTTTACGCAAATTTGTAACTGGGAGTTTATTGAAGATTTTTCTCAAAAATTGTCTAAAACTTTCTTACTTGTACTAAACAGCTGCTTCAGCCTCAGTTGATGTCCATAAATAATAGAAATTGAATTTACCGTCATAAATAACCGCAAATATTCCCAACTTAGAACCACAAACACTTTTACTGCAAAAAATCACAAAAAGTATCACGAAATCCTGTATGTTCAATAATCTTATTTAATTTTTTAGAATTCATTGACATTTTAACAGTTTGTGATCAGGTTTTATCAAAACTTCCTGGCACAACCGGCCCTTTAAGAGCGTCCAGGATTTGGATTTTGCCCAAAAAAAAAATGACTTTTACACCCACGATTTAGAGTTTTTAAGGTTTTACTCAGGTAAATAAGAGCAAGGAACTCCCAACTGCATGGCTGCCATCAATGTTCAGTTGGATTCCTATTGTTTATTTTCACATTCTGATTTATAAGCTCAGCTGTTTGTTTTTCCTGCATTTAAACAGGTTTGCACAGCCTTGACACAAAGTCTCCGAACCGAGGGCGGCCTCGGCACCGAGATTTGTTTACTGAAGTCAGGAACAGAGTTTCTTGGGTTTGTGAAAGTACAGAGGCTCTAATTTGTCTGCATACTGCTGCTAATCCTGCTGCTGGAGATCGTCTGAGGCTGTAATGCCTTCCAGGCTCCTGTCAGCAGCAGGACAAAATTATTTTTATTAATCTGTTTTTAAAAACCTCACAAGTTTCTGCAGCAGAGTGAGCGATGATCAGGCAGAAACAATAGGTTTAAGATGTGCATCGGCGTGCCTAATGGCCCGCTCCATCTCTCTAGGAAAAACACACACACACACACCTGAGCTAAAACACGCAGAGCTCGTATGAACCACACATGCACTGGCTCAGTTTTTCTCAGCCACGTGTGAAAGATTTTCTGTCGGCGTTAGATTGCAGATGATTGGAAAAAGACGAGTCAGAAAAGGACATTAGATGATTTTCATTTCAAACGTCTTTGTTTATCTGAAAGCAGCCAGGTTCCGTTACAGGCTCCTGTTTCTGTCTTGACCTTAACTCGACACAGAAGGAAAGAAGAAAGGAACGAGAAGCAAAGAAAGAGAGAAAGAACCATCTCTCATGTTTGTGAAAAATGGCTTAAGGTAAAGGTAATTTTACTTGTATAGCACATTTTCAGCAACAAGGCAATACAAAGTGCTTTACAGGATTTAAAATAACAAACCAAAGGAAAGAGCAAAAGAAGAAAAAGAATCTAATGTTAAAGTATGTAAGCTTGGTGCTCCTGTTCAGGGTTGCTAAGTACACGCACACACATACACACACACACACCTGAACAGACTCGATAAAGTATTTAAACCCCTTTTGGTACATTAAACACACAAGTTTCTATCTTTATTTTATCATATTTTGCTTTTACAAAAAATGTAAATGTAGTCTGCAGTTTAATTCACACAGCATGATGCTGCCGCCGCCATCTTTTCCAGCGGACGTGCTGGATCGAGGCGGGCGATGCTCGTAGTTTTTTGTCGTTTCACATCGAGGATAAAAACATTCTGCTGTCTTATCTGAACAGAAAACATTTTCCCAGCTGTCCTTCCCCTGTGGGAAAAAGAAAATGCTCTCTAACCAGAACAGGATTCATACTATGATTTAATCATACAGCTCTGGAAAAAGTTAAGAGATCAGTTTCTCCGATTTCTTATATGTACATGTTTGAGTCAAATGAACATTGTTCTTTTATTCTATGAACTGCTGACAACATGGCTCTGAAATTGCGAGTGAAAATTTTGTATTTATTTGCAGAAAGCGAGAAAAGGACCTCAAATAACGCAAAGAAAACCAGTTCACATTAATTTAGAAACAACAACACTAATGTTTTAACTCAGGAAGAGTGTTTGTTGGAAAAACCAGGAGGTTTTCAGTGCAGTGGGCTCTTGGTTTTAGTTTTTCAGAACTGTAAGAATCTATTAACAGGGTGTAGAAATTCAAAACTTCTTTAAGGATCTGAATACAAACGCACTTTATCACGGTTTTTAAGATTACAAGCCCCCAGAAACGAGAGTTTTGCCATATTGTAACCATGTGAGTATTTCACAAATTTGTGTCATTATTGTTTTCATTTTCGGGAGAACCAGAAAATGCTGGAATAAAATCTTATAATCTGGCAGAAAAACTATCAAACACGCTAGTAGGTGTTTAAACCTCTCAGTTCCTGCAGCAAACGATGTTTTGTAGCTAATGAGAACTGAACCACAAGTCAAAAACGGCACATCAGTTTAATATTGACGATCCTGACAGGAAACATCCATCAGGCCCGATTAGATTTCCTGCTGTACTGCACTAAAGAAAACAATAAACCCAACTGAACTAACAAAGTAAAATGTAGAAAAATCTGATCATTTTTTAAAAATGATGCAGTCGACACATTGCAAACCTGTGACGGCTGAAACAGGGACATGGGAAAAAGCTCGAAAGATTTTACAAGGCATTTTAAAGAGCCGTTTCTACGCAGTACCAAGTTCTGTTCAGGAATGTTGTGTTTGGGATTGATTTAGGTCCATTTTTTACACAATAACACATTTAACGACACTATTTTAATTTCCTGGTATTTTCTTTTTCCTGACTGGAACGCTGGATTAACAGCTTTGTGTTTTTTATGGACGTCCAGACGAAGAGGATTAAGAACATTCTGATCAGTGATTATGGCTGATTATCTGACTTTAATCCCGTCTTGTTTCTGCATATTTAACCAAACTGTTTGCTTTCCTCGCAGAGCAAGTTGTACGTTTGTTGCAGGAAATAATCAGAAGATGTCTTTGATTTGCTCAAGCCTCCGCCCACCTGCGTCGCCCCTCCTCCGTTTCCCTTATGCTTTCACTTTCCCCTCTTAATGTAAGGAGTGATTTACTGTCGAACGCATTCCTACCGCCACTGATCTATCCCAACACATGTGTTTTATTTCTCAACTTTCTTTCATTCTTTCTTTTGTTTGCCTCAGCGGAACATTAAATCTTTCATTTCTTTTGTTTTTCGTGCAAACCTCTTCATCGGGGTGTGTGCAGTTATGAGCAATCGTTACTTCCTTTGTTTCGTTCAAGCAGGAATTATGCAAATTACATATGTGGGAAATTTTATGAATCTCCAGAACAAAGATAACGTTGAATTTTTTTTTTCTTTTTTATTAGATGAATTACTGCAACACAACACAATCTCGTATTTCTACACTACGTGCATAAATCTCTTTCTCTCCGTCCAAATCAGAAACATCCTCCTCACGGTTCCGTGTTGACAAAGCCTCAGCTGGTTTGGGTCCACATGTGGGTCCTCTTTCCTCTGGTTCTGCAGCCGCGTTCTGGGCCAGATGGCCGCAGCGTTCGCTTGGACTCGGCCATTTTACCCCCTCATAATTGGTACTTGGAAGCAAGTGGCTCGTTAATTATGCAGAGGAGACTGTTTTTATGCAAAGCGAGCTGGTTTTACTGAAGTGTAATACTAATCAAGTGAGTGCTTTGCTGCGTAATGCATAAGCAGATTTGATTTATTTTAATTGTGGGCCTGTGAGGAAATTGTTTTGGGGGTCTGACGTTCTTGACAAATGTAGGTGAGAAAGAAATGAACGAGCGGCGCTGCTTATCGGTGTCCTTCAGACGCCTTTGAGCCCTTTTTTTCCTGATGTGTCATTTCTTTCCTCTCTCTGTCTGTTCAGTTTATTACTCTTAGAAACTGTGGAGTACTTATTACTTTGGACCGGTGGTGCCAAACTCATTCTCGTTTTGGGCCAAATCAAGACCCTGAATGCTCTTAAAGGGCCGGTTGTGCCAGAATGTATTGATAAAACCTGTTCAAAAACTGTTAAAATATCAATAAACTCCTAAAATTAACTGCCATTACTGAACATATTTTCAGTCCCTCCAGGATTTTGTGATACTTTTTGTGATTTTTTTTTTTTTTTCCCAATTACAATCAAAGTGTTTGTGGTACTAATTTGGAAAAATGTGCGATATTTGCCAGAAAAACTGCTTAGCTAATTTCTTTTATGAACTGTGGAGTATTTATTACTTTAGACCAACATTTAGCTTCATGCTTTTAATATCAGAGTAAGACATAGAGAAACTCTTGTTAGTTTGAAAATCTGGAACAAACTTAGAAAGTCCCATCTACTTAACAACCCAGAACAAGAACCAAACATGGAGAACCGACATTTAGCTTTATGTTGCACAAATCTAGAACTCAACCCAGAACAACTGGAACCAACATCTGGTTTTATCAGAACCAGAATCCAGAGAAACCTCAAGTAGTTTATAAATTATGGACTACTTATTGGGGAACCGATATGTAGTTTTATACTTTTACGTTTTGGTCTTGCTTTTGTTTTGTTGTCTTGTTTGTATTTCCTGCTTTGAACTGCCTTGTTGCTGAAAATGTGCTGCATAAACAACCTTACCTCACGTTTTGAGAAAAGTGTTTGAGGAGTATAATGCGATTAAAAAACATAAACTTTGGGTTAATGCCTAGAGAAATATTTAATGTTACGAAGAAAATTATTTTTAATCAATAGTGTAAAGTTTCTTGTCTTGGATTTTGCTCCAAGGGTGTAGAAAGCAAATAATTAACTTCGCTAAGCCAAAATAATAAAATCTGCTGTTTGTGGTTGATGGGTGACCAGGCCGACTGCTGTTGCAACTGCATGTTTTTAGACACATAACATTAAAACAAAACTGCAAATACGTAATCGTTTTACCTTATTTTCTAGAGCCAGCAGCCATATTGGACTTGACAAGAAGTCTTCAAATTCTGACTTCATAGTTTCAGATTTTTGAGCATAACCACGAGAGATTGGGAGTTTTCCACCTCTGTTTGGATAATCATAAACTACATAAACGTTAAACTACCAGACAGTCAAAGTGCGGGTAGTTCTAGATCAATTATAAATCTACAACTCATCTCAAAAGTGGCTGTTATAACAGATGTTTAAACAGAATTGCTTTTATGTCCCATGAAATCTCTGGCATTTTTCTGTCTTGCAGCACAAGCCTCACGTTAAACTGTCTTGCAAATAAACCATTCAACTCAACATTTGAATGATTTAAATGTTTTTAGACACAAGTTACATCGATCGTTATTAAACGTTTGAGTTAGGAGTTGTTCCAAGATGACAGAAATCCACTTTGTGACTAACTGAGCAGCTACTTTCATCACTTCTCTTTAAACTGAGACAAATCCTGTCTGCCACACAGTTAAAGCACAGGGCTCAGAACATGCACAGAAGTCATCAAAAGAGCAAAGTGCAGGAATTAACTGAAATTACTCGCAACCGCAGTGACCGAGAGCCAATAAAGATGTGACGGAGACACCAAAACAGGCAGGTTTTCCTGACTTTGAGGGGAAAAGTGCAGACGCAGGGCAGTCGTGGTCATTGGTAAATGAGGCACAGCTGTGACAAGGCAGACCGACAACAAATCACTGAATCCCAATCACAAATCCAACAAAGGGACCAAAAGTATAACAGGAATTACACTCTGACAGCAAAATACAAAATCCAGTTTATGAAATAGCCAAAATTCACAATATGTTAGAAACTGCTACAAAAATCAGATAGACTGTTCAAGTCATTTCAAGTTTAAAAACCGTGTAAAATGTCCAAAAATGTCACCATGAGGTCAGAAAACCGTCTAAAAACCTTAATCTGCTCCATTTTCAAAGGATGACTCATTTTTAGCGTTGTGGACCAATCAGTTCCCACTGGTATTGTTCTTTACTGGTTAACACAACAGTCTGCCATCCAATTGGAACATGTGTGTTTGATTTCTCAGCCAATTTGACTGCATCGTAAACAACTGCCATTCACTGCTTCAAGGGGTTACGACCAGGTTTTAAATCACTGCAGTTCAGGACAGAAGCAAAACTTCAATCTGGACTGGAGCAATGCAATCAGCTGTACAGTAAGGTGGTGGTCTCTTGTTGTTCACCCGAGTGTTAACCTGTTCACCTGTGGTAATTAGATTAATTTGGGCTACAGAAACTTGTAAGGCAGCGGTGTCAAACTCGTTTTCGTTTTGGACCAAATCAAGACCCTGAATGCTCTTAAAGGGCCGGTTGTGCCAGAATGTATTGATAAAACCTGTTCACAAACTGTTAAAATATCAATTAATTCTTAAAATTACACATTACTGAACATCTTTTCAGTCCCTCTAGGATTTTGTGATACTTTTTGTGATTTTTAAAAAATAAAAATCAAAGTGTTTGTGGTACTAATTTGGAGATATTTGCACTTATTTATGACGGTAAATGCAACTTTTTATATAGATCATGGACTATAATCTGACATCAATTAAGGCTGAAGCAGCTGTTTAGTAGTACAAGTAAAGTTTTTGACAATTTTAGGGAAACATCTGCAATAAACTCCCAATTATGTATTAGCGTAAAAAAGTGCAGGGATTTGTTGATTTTGTGAATTTCCACAATAATTCTCAAGAAACTGGAGGGACTGATTGATATAATTTGGCAGTAAACAGATAAAAACTGCATCGATTTGACTGATAACGTAACATTTAAGCACATTTAGAGTCCAGAAGGCCACATAAAAAGCTACAGTGGGCCAGATTTGGCCCACGGGCCTCGAGTTTGACACATGTGCATTATGTCAGTGAGACAACAGCTCAACTAAGCCTTGCTATTATATCTGCATTTAACCATGGTGTTTGACGGTGGGGGTGTAACAGCCTGCTGTTATGGTGGTGGTGTTAATTCATAACAACAAGGAACAGGCTGGCTTCCTCTGTGTCACAGCCAGGACGGTGGAGCTAGCTAACTGTGTTCGCTCGGCTGCATGCCGGCATCTAGTTGACCTTCCATGACTTCTGGAAACATTTCTTAATATCTTTAAAGTGACAGCAGCACAAACAAAAACATTTTCTGCACAAACGTTTGAGACCAATTTTGTTAGATCTGAAGAAGGTGGGGGTAATTTCACTCTCGGGTGCTGTTACAATGGCTGCTGGAAAAGACAAGCGTTTTGTTGTTGGCTTTCCATTTGGAGACAATTGCTGAATTCTTTTTGCTTGTGCAAGAGGTTCCACTTTTGCTTTTCAAAGATGTGTGGTTGTATAATTGTGCATCTGTTTGCAGTAGGGCTGTTGTAAACGAATAATTTAGTAATTGAGTAACCTATCGATTAATCGGGTAATCGGATAAAAAAAAGATAAAATGAAACATTGGTAAATCTAACATGACAGCAGTTTTACTATCGCATATCAATATTAGTCCAATTTTTCACATTTGAGCTTCTCTAACAATTACTTTTCTGTAGTTTAGAAAATTGACCTGTAACAATAACAGCTCACTTTGTTAACTTGAAGAAAAGTTATACAAAAATCTGAAATTAATTCAATGTAATAATAAAGAGGC
>CAEGAE010082104.1:0-21687 GCA_903067095.1 Girardinus metallicus | reverse complement strand
AACGGGCTGCATTTACTTCCGGCCCTCCATCTGCACTGGGTGACGTCGGTGCTACGTCATCTGAAACCCAGCAATTTTGTTCTCTTTACCTCAAGTAAAGTGAAACTCATCAGACTAGTTAAAATACCAGCATAGTTTTAGAATAAATACATAAAGAACAAGTAATTCTTTGCTTTATTCCAGTTTCACTCCCAGGTTAGCGTTTTATACTTCTGAAATATTGATTAAAAAACTAAAACAGAATTACTTATTCTTTAACTTGGAACAAATATTGTTTCAGGAGTCCTAACTCTAGCTGTATTTGTACTTTATTGGGAAGAGTTTTTTCCCTTCTCATTGCCTTCCTGTAGCGCTCTGCTAACTGGGAGAGTTTTGTCATCTTTGTTTCCTGGAAGCAGCTCCTTAAGGTGTCTGGAAACGTGACACTGACTGGTCCCCATTATCACTATCTGCTCTGAAAATACGTTAAGATTAAGGGCTAACCTTCCAGTGAGAGGTCGACACATTTAACTAACATTAAGTTACAGCACGCTGGCATTAACTAAGATTGCTAGAAATATAAATATAGTCAGTGTTTCATTCTCAAAGAAAATCTAAAACTGAATAAGAAGCATTCCTCATTTATCTACGAGGTGACGAACTTCTGCTTCCTGTTACTCAGGAGGTCTGGCTGTTGTAACTTGTGTTGGGAAGTTGAAGACTTCTTCTTATCTTCAGCAGACTGCATTCCATTGGTGCACTGCTGCCTCCGACTGGTCGACAGGCGTATTGCACTACATAACATAACATCATGTTTGAAATGTAAGGTTCATTATTGCTCTGTAGAGATCTTGCTTGTAATACTGCAGGATCAATTAGATGAAGAAAGTTTAGACTAACAACAAATGACAGAGTCATTTAATATTAACACATAAAGCTACATCACTTTCTAAAGTTTGATAATTAGTAGCTGTCAATAACATATTCATGTCTGACTCATCTGTGTGTGTGTGTGTGTGTGTTTTCTGTGCAGCATACTCCACCCCCACCACATCTCCAGCCCAGCGGTTCGTCAGCGTCGGCCCTCGAGACCCCAGCTTCAATATCCCTCAGCAGCCGCAGGTAAGCCCCGCCCCCGGCCGGTTCTGGACACCTGCCAGGTCCAGACGGGTCCAGACGGGTCCAAGCGTGATGACAGAAGTCCTTTCTGTGGAAGTGCAGCAGGTCTGGAGCATCTGCATGTCCAGCTATGGTTAGCTCAGTGAGGAAGCTAACGCTCTGGTTAGCTTCCTGCTGCTGGCGCTGAGCGTCTCGGGTTCTTCTGTTTGGATGTCAGAATCTCATTTTAAATTTAAGTAAGCAAAATTTCAGCAGTAAAAGAGTAAAGAAAAACAAGCAAATCTTTGTGGAAGTTTCCCTTTGTGATGTCATCAGGCACCAAAGAGTTCAGTAGATGTTTGTGGAACTTTAATCCATTCATGGAAGCATGAAGACCGAAGCTTCAGACTCCTGAAGTCTGGAAATGAATCATGAATCAGTTCAAAAGCCTCTGAACTGGAAACCTGCTGGCAGAGACATCAGAAACTTCCAGAACTTTCCAGACCCGCTGCAGGTTCTGAAGCTATCAGCAGAGGCTCTACAGATGTCGGGTTCTGTCTCTACATCTGGATGTGACCCTGCTGAGGGGCGGGGCTAACTGAGCGTGGCTTGGTGATTGGCCAGCTGATTAGTCATGTGACACTTTTATCTCTCTGGTGTTTTAATCACAGAATCCAAATACAAACAGAAAAATATTCATCTGATATTTCCTGCAGAGCAGCTGGTCACTGAACGCAGCATCCACTTCTCACTTCTCATGCTGTCTGAGTGTGTGTGTGTGTGTGTGTACGTGTGTGCGCTGTGGGGAGCGGTCCAGGTCAGGGTGTGTTTGTCAGCTGATTTATGAAGAGTGTAACGATTGGCCTGGTCATGCTTTAACTCATCTCTCTCTCTCTGTCTCTCTCACACACACACACACACACACACACACACACACACACACACACACACACAGAAAACAATAAGCTGGGAGTCCTCTGTTGGCATTTCAGACATGCTCCATTGCTCTGCTGGGCGTGTGTATGTGTGTGTGTGGTGACCTGCAGTGAACGAGTCTGTCGATTTATTGATTCTGTCTCACACACACACACACCCTCTGAGAGGCCAACGAGGTCCAGGTGTTTGTCACTGAAACAGTTGGTAATTTATTTGTTCCTCCTCTGCCTCCAGGAGGCGCTGCTGAGGCTGAAGCTGCATGCAGTCTTCTTCCTCTTCCTCTCTGGGACTCGTGAGGAATTCCTTAAATCTAAAATCTGCAGAGACGGAAAACTTTTGTTTAAATCCCAAAATGCTGTTTTCTATTAAATTTGGGATGGGCAAAAGTTTTTTACCAAGATTAATTTTGTAGAGTCATTATTCTAACACAGGACATAGATATTATCAAATATATTACATATTGTCAGATATATTTAGATATAAGAATATTATGGGATATTCTCAGATGTTATTTGATATTGTCAAATATTATCTGATATTAGATATTATCCATTAGGATCAGATATCAGTTATTATTAGACGTTATCAAATATTATCAGATATTATCAGATATTACCTGATATTATCAAATATTATCGGATATTATCAGATATTACCTGATATTATCAAATATTATCGGATATTATTAGACATTATCGGATACTATCTGATATTATAAGATGTTATCAGATATTACCTGATATTATGAGATATTATCTGATATTAGTTATTATCCATTAGGATCAGATATCAGTTATTATTAGATGTTATCAAATATTATCGGATATTATTAGACATTATCAGATATTACCTGATGTTGTCAGATATTATCAGATATTATCAGATATTATCAGATATTACCTGATATTATCAGATATTATCAGATATTATCAGATATTACCTGATATTGTCAGATATTATCTGATATTAGATATTATCCATTAGGATCAGATATCAGTTATTATTAGATGTTATCAAATATTATCAGATATTATCGGATATTATTAGACATTATCAGATATTACCTGATGTTGTCAGATATTATCAGATGTTATCAGATATTACCTGATATTGTCAGATATTATCAGATATTACCTGATATTACCTGATATTGTCAGATATTATTAGACATTATCAGATATTACCTGATATTACCTGATATTACCTGATATTGTCAGATATTATCAGATATTATCAGATATGATCAGATATGATCAATCCCACCAGAGGTTTCAGACAGAAGGCTGAACGCTTTTTTAATGTAAAAATACTTTGAAGTTTATTAAATCTGCTAACTGTGGCTCAGGGTGGCGACTGAGTCTCTGGAAAGAGAGAACCGTTGGAGGGGGGACAGGAGTTGCAGTTCACTAGCCCCGCCCCCTCCATCTCCACGGTAACCATCGTGACAGTCTGTGTGCTTGGAGGCAGATGGTTGTGCACCAAGTTGGTTACCGTGGGAAACCAGTGTCCAGAGTCCAGAGACAAAGAGCCATCAAACCAGAACCATAAGTACTGGTTCTGGATCATCTTTGCTCATTGGGCTAGTTATGTGACCCCTCCATCTCAGTTCCTGAACCGGACCAGAACTAACTCAGGATAAGATTATCCTACACTGAGACCCGGTCTGGTCCAATCCAGGACCAGACCGGGTCCAAACCGGGTAGGGTCCGGTCTCTGTTCCAGGCTCTGTCTGACACATCCAAGAGTTTCCTTCCTCACTGTTTCTGTATTTAAAACCCGACTCCAGCCCAGTTCAGATCAGGAGCAAAGAGTTCTGGACCGGTTCTGTTTCCAGAAGTTGGACCTGCAGACGGTCTGAGCAACTAGGTGCCGGGGGACAGTGGACCTGTAGGAGGAGGCTCCGTGTCCCCCAGCGCCTGCAGTCTGAGTTACTGCTGTCCGTCCATCCGGTCCGGTCCGGTCCGGTCCGGTCCGGTCAGTCGGTGAGAGTTTCATCTTCAGAGTCTTCTCAGGAGAGGGGGGTCTGCTGCAGCGGGGGGCGAGAGACACCGACACACAGCGGGAGAGAGAGAGCGGGCCAGAAAAGTCCCAGCGTCAGCAAGTTGTATTGATTAAAAACTAACCTTCCAGTCTTCTCCTCTATCACCGCGCGCACAGCAGAATTACAACGAGTCAGGAGAGAGGGCCGCGCGGCAACACACAGGAGAGAACGGAGAGAACGGAGAGAGAACGGAGAGAGAAGTGAGAGAGAAGTGAGAGAGAACGGAGAGAAGCAGAAACAGAGTGGAGCGATCCGGCTCCGTTTTACTAAACTTCCTGTCTGTGTGTGTGTGTGTGTGTGTGTGAAATACATGCCAGGATGAAGAGGAGAAAGTGATCCAGAGAGGAATGCTGAGGAAGAGGAGTGAGGATGATGAGATGGGACGGGTAGTAAAGTGAGGGAGTGTTTAAAGGTGGGGGGGTTCCTTGGCGATGGCAGTCACGTCCCAGGCCGTCTGGTCGTCCCTAGCAACCAGACATGATGTAAGACGAGGATGAACTTGAACTTGGCCAGGCAGTGAGGATGATGAGGGGGAGATTGGTGAAACGTGAACATTTGGCAATCGATGCCGGCCGATCAGAGATCACACAAACACAGAGTCTGGTGGTCTGAACCCTCCCACGGTCCACCCAGGATTTGGCGCCCCCTACAGGCAGTGGACAGTTTTATATTGGATCAGAAGTTCTGCAGATGTTCTTCTTTGGACTTTTAGCTGCTTGTCCACGGTCTGCTCAGATGCTAAAAATAAGGCCTTAAAATGTATTAAATTAATTTAAAAAATATAAGTTGGCCTTAAAAACGTTAATCACGGGTCTTAAACTATGGCAGGACTTTTAAATGTCATATATTCTATGTAGTTTTGTTTTTTTCTCACAAGACTTTTCAATTTGAGTCATCTACAGACATCTTCATTACGTTCTTGAGGCAGTTGTGGCTCCCGCTAACTAGCTGCTAACATGCCCTTGCTAGCTAGTGTCTCTCTTTGATGCAAATTTATTGCTATTTGCCTGTATGACATAAGACGCTCGGTGCATTTTGTGCAAAAGTCTTGTTTTTACAGGGCTTAAGGCTGTAGGGCCACATGCAGTGAGACGCTCAAAGCTGCGAACAGACCTGAGAGAGGTTGCAGTTTGGCCCCCCTGGTAATGCTGTAGGCTCCCAGGAAACAGTCATTGCTTCTACTGCCACTGGTCTGAGAGTAGCTTTTGGTGTGACACAAACTCTGAAGGCAGTGGTTCAGTGGATTTTAACGGTGGTCCAGTTATCCATCCATTCATACGTACATCCATCACCTTCCTCCCAGCTTGTCCTGGTCTTCCTCTGGGCCTCCTCTCGCTGGATCACCTGACCATGTGTTTTCATCATTTGTGAAAAAGATTCGGATGTCTTGAGTTCCTCAACTGCCCTGACCCGGAGAAGGCACTCTACCCTTTTCTGGACCTTCAGATTTGGAGGCCCTGATCCTCATGTTGGCGGCGAACCGATTCAGTGGGAGCTGCAGATCACTGCCTAATGAAGCCAATCAGACTACATTATCTGACCCAAGACACCCGAAAGGGATCAACGCCTTGGCCAGAAACAGTCCGTAAAGGGCAGAATTGGTAACACGAGGTGACCTTGGTGGAGTCCAGCTGTCAACAGAAACTAGTCCAACCAAAGTTGTTACTGTGGAGGGAAATACAGCTGACCAATAGGAGCACAGGGGAAGAGCCAGCAATGCTGACAAATAGGGAAAGAGATTAAAAGGAAGAACAATAATTAATGTCTTCAACTAAAGTAAGAATGTGACAAGATCTATAGTTGATTTCACAAGTAATGAAATGTCTTCATATATGTGTGTGATTTTCTTTTGTACATTTCTGATATAGGCCTTAAATTTCATTGATAATGGTCTTAGGAAGTCTGAAATGTGAGATGGTGAGGCCTGGAGGAACCCTTATGTTGACCCCTGTGTTTGTCTCCACAGTGGTACCTGGGATAAGGACTCTGGCGGCGCAGACGCCCTTATGGCCAGCCGCTGCAGCCTCCAACAACAGCTGTCCCTGGTCAACTCCGTCACCGGTCCTGCGGATCCTGGCTCCACCGTCAATGACTCGGCATCGGCATGGCTAAAGCAGATTAAACGCTCCCACGCTGCGAATCATTCGTCCCAGAATTCCTTGCAGACTCTTGGATCGTATATCTGTAGTGCTGGATCTGAGTCCTGAACCTATTTCCCTGAATCCCTGACCTGTGGGGCAATGGGGGAAGCAACCTGTTCTGGGAACGTCATCAGACTGAGTCCCAGTTATTCCTCTGTGGAGGACCTACCTATCCATCACTTTGTGCCGTGTGAACTTGCAGTGGTTTGAAGCCCTCCAGGCTGCCACCACCCATTTCTCCTTAGTGGATCCCTGCAGTCGGGGGCTGGCGGGGGACACAGGAGGCCGCCTGGCTCAGAGACACCAGCTGAAACAAACCTCCTGGGAAGGACGCTGCCTCCTTCCCTAGCTCTCTTCGGGACTTGGACGGTAGCATGACGGAGCTGAGCCGGGGGCAGAGCAGCATGAACTAACCATGGGGGCTCTGGGTGGGGCGTCCTGAAGGTGGTCTGGATTCGCTGCTATGCTTCACCAGGCGCTCGTTTCTCTGGAGGCTTCATGGCTCATCGATTTCTCTCTTTTAGCCTCCATTCTCTCCTTCCATCCATCCACCTGTCCAGGTGAAGAGGCAGCATACGCAGGGCGGGCTGAACCCCCGGGGGTACGGAGCCACACCCCAGTCAGGGGAGAGCCCCGCTCTTAAACTTAACAGTGAAATCATGAGGAAAAGTGCAATTTTGTTGATTAGTTGTTGGATTATTAAATATATCTAAATGTATATTTTTCTTGTAGTCCGCCCAGACCTGGGACTCTAAAACACTGGGCGACAAACCAACACGCAGCCTTGGGGAACCCCGACCCATTGAGAAACCACCAAACCACGTCGTACTTTCATAATCTGGTAGTGTGATATGAGAACGTCTGAATCAGAGATCAGTTTCTGAGCGAAAGACTAATGTTCATTCAGCTCAAATAGAAATGAATAACGATTCCTTTATTTAAAATTTGTCCTGCGTCAGGGAAACGAAATGTCGCCTGAGGCCAAATCACAACAATCTAAGCTTGAAACAAATCAGTTTGGCAAGATAATCTGCCTGGCAATGGGCTGCCATGTGATTGGCTGGGTCTTCTAGAGGCTCCGTCCAATCACAAGCACTTCTTCCTCCAGCTGGCCAATAGGCTGTGAGTGTGTCATCAGGGGGCGTGGTTTATTTATGAAGATTTTAACTCTTCTTCACGTTGTTTTTTCTTTCTTATTCTATAAATATCTATAGACACACACATTAACATGACTTTAAGCGAAAAAGTCATAAAAAGAAGTAAAAAAATCTGCATGTGTTCGTGTTTGTGGCCGTTTTCTCCATAGATGACATAGTTAGTGATAATCGGACGACATCCTGTAAAACTTCCCAACATGAGGCACTTCCTGTCGGTTTGTCACTTCCCTACAGCTCTCGGTTCTTTTCCTCTCAGCAATAGAACCGGTCTGCTCTTCAAATCTGAAACGTTCCTTTGTCTGTCCTGCATCTAAATTAGCCGATCCTGGTCTCTGCACCACAAACACTAGCAGGATGTCCAACCTGTGGTCAAACCAGCATCAAGGCGGCGTGGCCTGCAGGTGGCGCTGTAGGCTGATTAATTTAGGTTTTAGTAGGAGAAAGTTGTGAAGAACTCGTTTTGGAGGCAGTCAGGGAAAAGTTCAGAAGGTCTCCTCCATGTTTGAGGCTGGATCTCCCGATGGCTGCAGATGGAAACGTTCGCTGGACTTTTTCCACCAAAGCAGCTCCAGGTCCAAACCACAAGCTGCTCTACAGCCCATAATTATTCATATCCCTGGCAGGCTTGCCTCTAATTTGTTTCTGATAGGAAACAAAGCTCTTTCTATTTAACAAGCATATCTCTATTATAAGAGACATAAGAAATCAGCTTTATTTATATTAGAATAATAATCTGCATCAATTATCAATTAAAACATTTCTACCCCCTAATGAATGAGCGAAGCTTACTAGCTTCATGCCTGTCTTGTACATATAGCCAAACGTTGGTTGATACTTACTGCTCTCATATTAAGCTTGATTTTAGACGTGCTCTGATACCACCCAGTGGTCGGAGTGTAAACTACATATGGTTCATGTAAGCGGAATTGTGCAATAGGCCGATAAACTATTAATAATCTGAATCTTCAGCTAGGTTGTGCAATAAAAATATATTTTTAGACTAATATTTTCTATACATGATATATTAAAACAGACCACATGATTAAAATTCTAAAATTTATTTCTAATTTGTGTTTGAAGTTTTTTAGTGACACTCGGCAGCTAATGAATGAAAATGAGTGATGCTAGTGTTTAGAACCAATATATAAAATTTAGATATATTTGTAAAAAATAAAGTAAATAGTAGTTTTATTATATATAAATATTCATTAATAAATAATTATTTTCATAAGTATACTATCTGTTTTATCTGGATTTAGGGAACCAAAGCTTCTAGTACATTACAGTGAGGACATTTTTCAGTAGTTAGCTCTATTTGAAACACTGCAGGATAAAAACAGGTGGTTGGTCAAAATATCTGCTGAAAATTAGTTTGTAAAACTGATTTCATGGGAATTTTACAGTATTTAAAACACTGTGATGATGAAAAACCAGTGGTTGTTCAAAAAGAAAATATTGACTCAATTTAAATCGTTTTTGAGCAAAAACACCCTCTATGAAATTATCACTGTAGTAAGACTGAACAATCTATTGTGTTCCTTAACTGCCTGGTGTCGCTAATTAGCCTCATAGCTAAATTTACACTAATGGTGACTGAAATGTTCAAATTTATAATGTCTAAGTTTTTGTGCATTTGGACATTCAGGCATTAAGGCAGTGGTTCCCAAACTTTTTTCTGGCCCCCCCTATGATTACAATAGGGAGAGTTAGCCTCTGGTTGAACGATGGGTGTGACCGGGGGGGTGGGTGTAGAGAGACTCGCTGTTATACGATGTGTGTCGGTGGGGGTGGGTGGAGAGATCCTTAGAGACTCCAGGTTATACTCTTCCATCCACTCAAACCCCCCCCCCCCCCCCCAGCACACACAGCGTTCGTTGTTTTGTTTTTTTTTTCATTCATTCATACCGCTTCCCACACCCCCCCTGCAATGGCATGGCGCCCCTCCCTAGGGGGCGCCCCACAGTTTGGGAACCTCTGCATTAAGGGGTTGTTAGCTTGTGGGCGGAGCAGCTTGTTGGTCCTCCACTGTTCAGATGAGAATAAATGGAGTTATAAACTGCATTCTGATTGGTTGCTGGATGTTCTGGTTCTGGAGCAGAGACAGAACCAGCTTAGTGGAGCCCAGACATCCAACTCCACCTGCAGGTCAGCTTTAGAACTCCAGAGTCTCCCTGTTGTTACCACAGGGCTCCAGTAGGGGGCAGAACAGTAGAATCAGCTTCCGGCGCTGCTGTTTACTGCTCATTTGACTAAATCCAGACCTTCTGGTCAACCGCTTTGTGATCTTCTGCGTCTTTCCAGGGAATGTTCCATCTGTTGCTGTAAATCGGTTTCACGTCTTCCCGTTTGTCTGCCTGATTGTTCCCAGATCCGAGTATCGGATGTAAATTATGCAATATCTGCTTGCACTCTGAGACATCTTTTTATGGTTAGTTTTCCTTCCTTCAGACTGAAGCCGGACTCTACGGGGCCGCCGTGGTGGCTCTGATCCGATGAGCCAGGCTGCTGTCTCATGAACCCGACCTTAAACAAATCCAAGATGTCATCCGTCAGAGTGCAGACGGTTCTGTGAAACGGATCTGTCCGGTTCTGTCGGGTCCGAGGCTGTGAGGGTTGAGGGTCAGTTCTGTTCCTCCCTTCCCTTTGGCTGTGAGTTGGGCATTAACTATCTGCACTAAATATGTGATGATGAATAAAGAAAAGCAGCTTCTAAGTCAAATTGATTGAAGGGAATAAAATTAGAAAATTGCACAGACATTTTTTAAAGTGTCAAAAAATCTGATCAGTTGGTTTGAATCCGACTCTGGGTGCGAGTTCGAGACGATTTTAAGGAAACTACAATGAGTGCGAGCAGTAGTGTGGGCAGCAAGTTTGTTTGCTGCTTGTTAATTTAGTTGGTTCTGCAGTGAAGGCAGACGGAGCGCCTCCTACTGGCTGGAGGCCTGACTGAGTGCTGTATAGATTATTGATTTTAAAGCTGCCCTATTTTCTAATGCAGGACTTTTTTAACAATGACTAAGTGAGGAAACTGTGATGTTGTAAATTTTCTGACTGTTTCTACGGAGGCTGTTTTTTTCCTGGAAACTGGATCTAAGTTGAAAACTTTCTCGTTTCCTCCTTTTTTCTTGGGTTTCCTTTTTTATGTATTTATGAACATTTCTTATGTTGATGCTCTTCTGCAGCCCAGGGTGACCCCCACCCCCATTGTAAGTGGATGTTACAGTTTCTGTATGTTCAGTGTTGATGAAGTTGAATTTAGTTCTTCTGAAGGAAAACAAAATTTTTCTGCGTTTGAAGGAGTTTAGTTGTTAGGCAGGAGACATAGCCGGCCAAACGATGCCCTACTAGAAATGCATCCAGGCATCTTTTTTTCTGTTCACCATTCCATGCAGAACAATAAACAGCTTGATTATGCAACATGATTTTTTTCTTTCCCATCTGTTTTTTTCTCCACCTCCTCCTCCTGCACGCCTCCACTGCTGCGGAGCGACGAGACACCGTGATCGGACCTCCTGTTCTGGTTCCTCCCAGGAATCAATTATTCTAATGATCAGTAAATCTTCTCTTTAATGTCTCCATTAACGGATCAATAATTCTCTTTCTGCATCAAATGAAACAAAAACCTGATCAGCAACCCAGAGATGGTGCTTTGGTCTGGAGGTGCAGAGGAACCGGGCAGCAGGTCCGATCACAGCTGAACCGCAGCTGGAACCAGAACCAATCCAAACCTCACTCCCCCAGAGGAGCTCTGCTGCCCCGTCAGGAAACGGAGGGGCTGTTTTTAGCCCCATCATGCCCCAGGAACAGGAGCCCCCTCTCCAGCTGCTGCTGGGCAGTCGGGGGTCAGAGGTCAGGGGTCGGGGTGTTTCTGAACAGATCACTGATGGAGGACTAGACTGTGCCTCCATCTTGCTTCTTCACAGCCAATCATGGCGCAGCAGTCTAATCTGCATGAGAACTATGCACTGACTAACAGCCTTCACGTTCCTCCAGAGGGGGCGCCGTGGAGTGAACCCAGGAACCAGCATACTCCACCATATATGAAGATATGAAATGTAGTGCCTGTGAAGCTGTATTCTCCTGAACTTGTTTATATCTCCAGAACACCAGTAGCCTTCTGACTCTAACTGATGTTCAATAATCACCAATAATCACCTGATATAACCTGCATGCTCCACCATAGCGCCTAGCAAGACAGCAAGTAGGAAAAACAACAAACTTCCTGCTCATCTTCACCCTCCTCTTCATCAACTCAGCAAGGGATGTCTGACAGGCATTCATTGCAGTACGAGGGGCCCCAATAGGCCCTGCCATGATGGGACGCATTTAGGATGAGACTCACACTCTGATGGGTCCTTCTCTGATGGGTCCCTTTCTGAGCCCTTCAGCCTCGCACGGTTTTAATCAGACAATCTCCAGATCACTGTTAGCATCAGCAAACACCCAGCTGGTCCCCTCACACATACACACACATTCTTGTTAATCTCCCACACGAGGCCTGAAGGTAGCTTACTGCGTTGTGGGGTCCACACACACACACTCCAGCATGCATTGACCAACAGCCCCACCCCTTACCTCCTCCCCAGGCTGTTTCCTGCAGGAGAACCAATCGATGGCTTCTGCGTTTTTCTGCAGCGCTCAGCATTATCTAGCCTGACTTCCCCAGACTCCTCCGCTACTACTCCTCCACCCTCTGCCCCCTGCAGGACTTTAAATGTGCTGCTGCTCCTCCAGGATCAGAGCGGTTTAAAGGGAAGGCGGCTGCAGTACCTGGGAGCCTCCGCCTTGCCCCCCCCAGCCCGGACCAGCTGGGGTCGATCGGCTCGTCTAGCTCACCTCCAGTGGCTCCTGCAGCCTGTCGATGCTGCTCACATCTTTGAAACTCAACAGTTTCTTCGACTTGTGCATCTCTTTCAGGCAGAAAACTTTGTTGATGACCAGACTGTTTTCTTAAAGGGCAATGCCATTGAATCTGCAAGCTGTCTGTTTCTGTCTTCTTCAGAGGACACCAATTAATTTACAGAAACCAAACATCTATCAAACATTCCTCTTTCGAAATACTTGAGATTTAAGGAAGGAGCATTAGATGGTCGGCAGTCAGACTTCAACATGTTTTATTGATATTTAATTACGGATATTTGTCTAAACAGCCGGGTTATAGTCACACTGTTTTCACGGGCTGCTCCTCATCCTTCCTGGCTTAGGGTCTGACCGGAGAAAGAGGAGTTAACATCCTTTTCATTGTTAGGCTGATGTTTCTGTTGCTACTGCAGCAAGATGTTATAAACTCCAGAATCTAGTTAATAACATCAGTTACCCAGAGGGAAATGTACATGACCTGGTTATTTATCCATTTCTTATCACTGAAAAATGTTAGTAAATAGGTCAAAAAGGCTTTATGGTAGTAAAGCAAAGCACGGTGAAAGATTTATACTTTCAGAATTTACCAAAGTCTGATGTTTACCAATGTCAAACTTTAGCTCATAAAGTCTTCAGAATAAAGGATTTAGCAGCTTTCCACATGTAGAAACTTTGGCAGAAATTTTTTTGAAAGCTTTTTTTAAATCCTTTTTTTTCTAAATCTGAATAATTAAATTTCTCTGCTTAAGGTATTTTCTACATTAAATGTCTTAACCTTATAAAATCTGAATAATTTGCTACGGATGTTGGCATTTGTATGCTAACATCCTTTGATTTCATTCTATACTATTCTATAGAATGAAATCAAGCTGAGCTTGTGAGTTGTGACATCAGTATACCAATAACATAGTGACTTGTGCATGTTAGTAAGAAATTCGCAAAGCTAACTGAACATAAAAATTATTTGACAAAAGCACTAGCATAAGCCTGCTAACCCCAAATAAAACCTAAATAGCTGTGGAAATTAGCTATATGATACCATTTGCAACAAATACGTAATTAACTAAACTTCCTCAATAACTTAAACTCTTGATAATTAGCGGGGTTCTTTGTTAGAAATTAGTTTCAGATTTTAGCATTACATTTTAGCATTAGACCCCTAACAGTAAATAAATGTTCAAAAATTGGATTAATTAGCTGTGGAGATTAACCCTAGCTGGCTAACAATAAATTAAACCATAATAATAAGTTGAGAATATTACCATTGGTTTAGTAACCCAAATGACAACAAATTAGTCTGCTAACATCAAATGATAATGTACTGTACAAAAGCTAATTAGTTATTAATTCATTAGAAATCCTTTTAAAAACCTGTGGACGTTAGTGTTAGCACCATCAATAAATAAAACCACATTAATTGTGAAATTAAACATTAACATGTT
The DNA here is from genome assembly GCA_903067095.1 of Girardinus metallicus. Taxonomy (NCBI): domain Eukaryota; kingdom Metazoa; phylum Chordata; class Actinopteri; order Cyprinodontiformes; family Poeciliidae; genus Girardinus; species Girardinus metallicus. Next base: position 8,033 of record CAEGAE010082104.1, on the reverse strand, counting down.
AAACTGAATAAAATCAAAATAATTAGTGTGGACATTAGCAGCACGTTAACACAGCAACTGGTATATAGACTTAGCAGCAGAGATTAGTAACACTAACTAAAACTAACATTCCAATAGACATAAGTGTTAGCAGATGACTAATAGATAAAATTACAATAAGTAACTGTTGATGCTAGCATTTGTGTCTTAATGCTAAATGCAATCATCAAATAATCAGCCATGGAAATATCAGCATGTTAACATTAATAATATAGCTAAAACTATTAGTAGTGATTAATAGCAGTTCCTAAGCACGTGTTAATTAGATGGGGACAACAGTGTTAGCACTAGCACTGAAGAAAACCAAATTCAATAGCTGTGAACATAAGCACTAAAAATACAATTAAATTATATCAAATAGTTAGTGTCAACATTAGCTACATGCTCACATGTTACTAGCAAATATTACATAAACTTACTTTAAAGTAGAAATTAGTAACACAAACACAACATCACAATAATTACCCGGATGCTAGCATTACCCTGCTAACACTAAAAACCTCCAGCTGGCTGTTAGCTTTAGTATGCTAATATTGAAGAAAATTCCAGTAACTAGCTGTAGACATTAGTAGCATGCTAATTAGTTGTGATAAGTGGTAGTAGAAGGATCAGTAAAATTTCCACGAACCCCTGGTATTTCCGGGAGGTTCGTGTCAAAAGTTAAAATCCATAAATACTTGAGACTCCCTCTAAACTCTTTCAACTGCCTTCTTTAAATATCAAAAGCTAAATTTACCTTAATTTGCATTAATGCCGTCATAGTACTATTTCAGAATATAACTAATTGTTCTCATTATTTCTGCTTTTGGGGGTTCAGACAATCAGCTCCAAGGAAAATAAATGGCGCTCCTGGATTGTCTTCTTTGCAAATGCCAGCCAGTCGTGTGTCAAGAAGCATTGCATCAGGTACTTCAGCTGCCCAAGATGCATTTTCTTTTAAATATTCTAGATATGGTTCGCAAAAAAATATGCAAAAATTTACATTTTCCATGAATCTACAAGTAGACGGGATCCACCTTAACAAAAATTCACAATAATAAGGTTAAAATGCTAATGTTATATTAATTTTTGGTGTTAGAAGTCTACCAGAAGATAAGACAATTTTGTATTAACATTAGCATTAGCTTTGGAGGAAGTACTAGTTGCTGCCAGTGACATTAGTGAGAGTTAGCAACCAGTTAGTGATGATAAACATTTCAACTTCTAACTCACTGCTGCTGTTCAGAAGGCTAACTGGAGAACTCAAGCAAGTTTTAAGGTTTATCAGGACAAAAATGGATGGAAGTGGAACAAAACATGGCTGGCAGAGCTTTGGCATTGTCCTTTAGGAGAATAGAATAGAATACAATAGAGTACAATAGAATAGAAATATTAGCATCAGGCTTTACTCCACACTGTGTTGAAATCTCTTGTGTAACTCAATCCAGGGATTCATTTTTACAGTCTTTCCAAGCTGCCCTCCTGTTTTCCAGGCTCTTGATGTTTTTAACCGTTTGAACGATCACCAGTGAAATAATCAGTTTGATCAGCTTTCAGGATGTTCACTAATCAGTTTGATCAGCCTTAAGGAATTGTCTTGTTGCCTTTGTCTGGATGCCCTGGAGGTGGCGCTACGTGTCGCTAACGACAATCTTTAGGAAGGAGAGCTTTATAATCCCCTGAGCGAGGCTGGAGAGGCAGAACCACACCGTTTCCCATCATTCCCTGCTCACTGCCTGAATCACCATGGAAACCAGCTCAACTATCCAGCCCTTTCCTCCATCCTCACCCGAAACGGACTGATACCTCGTGCCTCAACAGCAAGGCGGCGCTTTGAGCCGACCTGGTGTCACCTGACGTCACCTGGTGTCATCTGATGTCCAGTGTTTCATTTGGCCGGTTCTGTTCTACCGGGTCGTTCTGTCTGTCTGTCTGTCTGTCCGTCACCGCCGCCATGTCCGCTCGGACTCAACTTACTGGAAGCAAAATGTGCGTTTCCTATGCAACCACATGAAAATAAAGATGCTAAAGCTAACGACCCAGGCTGCTTCACTCTTATGTTTCCTGACTAAAGTCCAGCGCCTGAAGGCAACTGGACCTCTGAGGCTGCAGATGGCCCAGTTTCCTTTCAACATGGCTGCCAAAGAGAAACCATGATGGCTCAACCCGTGAGGCTGTTTAAGTAGAAACAACAATGCAGAGCACTTCTTATGCATCACAGCGAACAACTTTCTCACGGTTAGAATGTTAATTTCACAGTTGGAGGTTTGGGCTTTGACTAGGCCATTCTAACATCTGAGCCTGCTTTGATCCAGTCAGACCGACTCGGTTCTGCTGGGTTTCAGATCAACATGTTATCAGATTTTCTGCTCTGGTTGTATCTGCTGTTCTGTTTTTTTCCTCTTCTTGTTCTCCTGGTTGATCTTCCTCCTCCTCCTCTTCCTCCCACGTCTCCGTTACCCAGCAGCTCCTGCAGCTTCGCAGCATCAGCATCATTCCTGACACCATGTTTGATTCCTGCTGCCTGTGGTTTGGATCGTCTGAGCGATCTGCCCCCCCCATGTGAGCCGTGTTGTTGTGGTCTGAGCTCGGGTTCTCCCCCCAGGGTGCCGAGGGGTGGGGGCAGCTCGCCCGCTCCTCAGGTTTCAGAGGGGAAGACGACCGCAGAGGAGTGTGAATAATTCAACCAGCCGCCAATAGCAGGCATCGCCTTTCTACACACACACACACACACACTGAGCCGTGACCTGATCTGCCCTCTCAACACTGTGTGACGCTGCAGAGGTCACAGAATGAAGATGAAGGTCTGGGAGAATCGGCAGAGCGAGGTAAAGCAGAGCTGGATCAGTCTGCAGTCAGAACCAGAACCAGGATAACAGGTCGAACTGTGGAACCAGAACCGGTCAGCGGTCCATCAGCTCTGACCCGTAGTTGGCTGCTTTGGTCAGACTGAGTTCTTCCTGCTGCAGACTGAAGGGAGGAGACATGGAAAAGCTGCTCATGCCTGCTGTTAAACACGGAGAAGGATGTATGATGCTGTGGGCCTGATTCTCTTTTAAAAAGCAGCGTGATTAGCAGATGCTACCTGTTTCCATGGAGACATTCATTCACTTTTCCCAGTTAGCGTTGCAGCCTGTTGTTTCTCTACATTACAGGTTCTAGTTTGGGTTTGTGGGTCAGAACTGGACAGCAGCACGTCATCGGCGAACAAACAGACCCCCGCCGTCTGCCTCCAAGCTAGCACTAGCACCTGCAAGCCAGTGCTAAACCAATAGCCAATAACAACAGAGGGCCAGCTAGCTTTGCTGCTCTAAAGGCTAAAACCAGAATCTATTGTTTTTAACGATTTAACATCAATAAAGGAAATAATTAATTAGCATTAATCACAGCGTGTGTGTGTGTGTGTGTGTTACAGATCAATATTGAAACTTTGTGAGAAACAGCCACAGCAGGACCAGCTTCCTGGTTTCTACTGCTGTGATTGGTCCAGCTGGCTGGTCAGCTGACAGGAACCAGTAGGATGAACCGAACCGAACCGAACCGAACCGAAGTTCACCTGAACTGATGTTGGTGGTTCTGTCAGGATTTATTCGGCTTCTTTCTGTCTTATTTACATCCTCAGTAAATCCTGCAGCTCTGATGAACGGACCGGTCCGGAGTCAGAACCTCGTCCTGCAAACAGAACCGGCAATAGAAATCTGAAGGTCCGGTTCGGTCCGGTTCGGTCCAGTTCGGTCCGGTTTGGTCTGGTCTGGTCCGGTCCAGTTTGTTAAAATGATCCGCTCTGCTTTAAGTTGAATCCAAGCGATTTTCAGTATTAGCTGATTATTGGACCTGAAGGTTCTGAAGAATCTGAGCGGCTGACCCATTTAAAACTTTGCAAGCAGTTAAAAGAATCTTAAAATCTATACAAAGTTCTACGGGCCTTATATGGTCACGCTTCCTGCTGCGTTGTGGATGAATGTGTTGAGGATTTATCCATGTCTTTATATAATAAATCAAAAATAGTTCAATAGCAATGTAACGAAGGTTTGGGTAATTCCCTCAAAATAAGACGATACCTTATAAAAATAAAACCTGATTTAACAACTGAAATAATTTGCTTAATTTTAAACACTCAGATTCCTGACAGAAGTCAGACAAAGCAGAGTTAAAGAACCAGACAATGAATCTGGATTTTGAGTGAGAATGTTTTGAATGAATAATATGACTTTATACCAAGAGGCAATAAATATGAAATGCACAAAATATTGCCTACAGTTGAGCCTTGGGGGACTCTGTACTTTAAAGGTGTGGCCCCAGAACAGCAGTGCTCAAGATGGCCCCAGAAAGTTTTCTAAATATGATTTAAACCAAACTGAGCCTCTCGGGCAACACGACGCTTTAGCCAATCTACACATAATAAAACCGTAACGTCACAGAGTCAACCGTTACTCGAAGGTTGCTTCAGAAAACCCACACTGATATAATCTATTAAAAGAATAAAAACCAACTTTTTGAGCACCTTAGATAAAAAAGGGAGCTTAGATATATTCTATTACGCTTGAATCTGGATTGGGTTTCTAAGAAAGGATTCAACCACAGCATGTGGAGAGTCGATGGGACGCAGCCTGACCACAGCGAGGCGTTTATCGCCTGGAAGGTGACAACCACAGGTAACAAAACGTCTATAATAGGAAGACAGTGTGGAGGCTGATTTGATGGTCGGTTGAAGATGATCCAGAGTAGATCTGCACTGTCGCATCCGTCAGGATCTGAGTCTAACAACGTAGATCTACAACCTAAGAACTGTAATTTTCCCAGTGAGCAACTTAGAAAAGCCTCACAAAGTTCAACTTAGAAAAGGATTTACAATCCAGAAAGACCTGAGGCCATTTGAAGCTACAACATCAACATAGGACAATAGAGCATTAGGGCATTAGGGCATTAGGGCACTAGTGCATTAGGGTATCAGGGCATTAGGGTATTAGGGCATTAGGCATTAGGGCATTAGGGCACTAGTGCATTAGGGTATTAGGGTATTAGGGTATTAGGGCATTAGGCATTAGGGCATCAGGGCACTAGTGCATTAGGGCATTAGGGTATCAGGGCATTAGGGCATTAGGGCATTAGGGTATTAGGGCATTAGGCATTAGGGTATCAGGGCATTAGGGCATTAGGGTATCAGGGTATCAGGGCATTAGGGCATTAGGGTATCAGGGTATCAGGGCATTAGGGCATTAGGGTATCAGGGCATTAGGGCATTAGGGTATCAGGGCATTAGGGCATTAGGGTATCAGGGCATTAGGGCATTAGGGTATCAGGGCATTAGGGCATTAGCACATGCATTGTAAAAGTTGGCGCGCTTCAGTACCCAGATTGCTGTCAGTAGGGAATTGTCCGGGGCTCCACTGAGTTGGAGAACTTTGGTCCTGAAGGGGAAACATGGTGGCTGTAGGTGGAGATGCCCCACCTGCCAGTCATCCGCCCTCCAGTTGGTGGAGGGAAGGCTCTCCACATGGAGGTTCTTCTTGGTTTCTGCTACATTTTATTCAATCTGTTCCCAGTTTTGTTTCTGTAGCTCAGATAAAAATATGGATTTTTAAAAAAACATATTCATGTCAGGAGGTCAGGTTTTAAAATATATCAGAGTTTGGAGATGAAGTCTTCCTCCTCCTCCTCCTCCTCCTTCATGCTTCTTCAAACACAGAGCTCTCCAGGATAATATGATTTTATGTCCCTGTGGAGGAGACATTTACTCTGAGAGGTCGACGTCTCCCCTGAGGAACAAACTCCTCCTCCTGTGTCTCCTGTCCGTTCCATCTGTTGGTTTTATGACTTCTGCAGGTTCGTTTGTGGATCCTTCAGACTGAAACCTCTTCTGAAACTCATCATCACTTTTCTGTTTTAACTCTTTCATTTTTAATAGTTTATTAGTTTAATCCTGTATTACTGGAACCGCAGGAGTTTAATTTAGGGTTTCCAGTTTGTATGAGCGGTTAGCTAACTGGTTGAATGACTAGTTAACTGGCTGTACGAATGGCGGACGGATGAGTGGCTTGCATCCCCTGAGCTTCTCGGAGCGTAACACGAAGAAAAAAATTGACAAGAAGAAGTAACTGTGGACATGTAGCAGCCAACTTCACAATTCTTTAGGCTGTTACTCATCCAGCCACCAGGGGCGCTGCTGTTAAAGTTCTAGCTGCACATTGCGGAAGTAAAACGTCCCAAAATTTGATGAAGACTTCATATGGAGTTACCAAATTCAGCGGCGAGTTGCTGGACATTCAGGTTGTTTGGATTATTTCGTCAAGATTTATTAATTTTACTGCTAGGATTTGTTTTTAAATCCCGTTTTGTCTGTTTTAACACTCCCGCCTTCACGTACCGGAACTCTGTAGTGGAGATTGGTAATTGTTGATAAGTTTGTGTATAAAACTTTTTAAATTCTGAAATAGGATCACTGGTTACTTTTGTTAATGTCTTAAGGGTATTTGATAATTCGGCTAAACTCCCATTGACACATTTTTTAATTTTTATGGTGTTTTTTGTGAAATGCTAATGCTCGTGGTATTGCAGCAAAGCGCCTGACGCCTGAGCTTATTTTCGGTTTATGCTGACAGAGTATTGAATTCATGACTTTGTTTGTTGTACTCTGAGCTGAAGTTGGCTTCCGATTGCAGCGTCCGATTCGGGGAATGGTTAAAGGGCGATTCCACCAAATGTTTCGCTACCTTCAGCATCTTTTGTCTGCTACACTTAAAAAACATCTGCAAACCTGAACTATGTCATTCTGCTCTAATAGCAGAATATTTAAAACCAAGTTTTTGATTTGTGAAACATTTATCTGATTTATGAAGCTTAAGTGAAGAGCGATGTCAGTTTTTTGTGTCTGGATCTCATATGGCGCCACATGAAAATGCGCGGCGCCATATTTTACGCACAAGTCGGTGTGGATAAAAATTAACTTTGCGTCAAAGTTTGAGTAAATATACGCACATTTTAATTAATCCAGGCTGATCATCCTGGAGCTCTGAGCAGAACTTAAAGCAGGACCTGAGCGGTACCGGTACTGTTCTGATGGACTCAGGATGAACTGCTGGTGATTCTGGGTTTCCTTCCAGAACCTCAGTGACCCGACTGAGACCCAAACCGATCAAAGACGAGACGCAGATCAACTCAGAATGATTTATTTCAAATTTAATAACTTAAACAGCAGAAAAACTTCTGACTATGGACATAGAGGACATGGAGGGGACATGGAGGACATGGAGGGGACATGGAGGACATGGAGGGGACATGGAGGGGACATGGAGGACATGGAGGGGACATAGAGGACATGCAGGGGACATGGAGGACATGCAGGGGACACCCGGATCGGTCCTCCAGGAATGTGACTGCTGATGAAGATCAGTTGCTCCTTTTTCACCTGAAGGCTGCGCCTGCAGAAACAAAGCATCACCTGTTACCGGGCAGACTCCGGCTGGAGGGAACCCGCAGGCTCCGCCCCTCACATCCGGTTCTGATGGACCCAAGAGTTCTGGACTCACGGCCCGGTTCGGCTGCGATCAGAGCGCCAAGTGAGGCTTCCTGAACGTCTCGTTGGTTATGGAGAGCCGGGTCAGCCGGGCGCCATAGAAATCCACGATGTAACTGGACCCGTCCGCCGGGCCCACCATCTGCAGAACACAGGCTACGGTCAGGGTTCTGGTTCTGGTCCTGGTTCTGCTCCTGGACTTACCTGCATGGCGATTAGGATGAAGTCGATCAGAGTCCCGATCCCACAGAATCCCACAGTGCAGAACTTCAGCAAACCTGAAACACAGAACCGCCTGCCGGGTCAGAACCGTGGAAACAAATCAAGACTAAAACAGTTTTAGTTACTTTGGGACCCTAGAGTGTGTGTGTCTCTGTGTGTGTGTGTGTCGGGGTGTGTGTCTCTGTGTGTGTGTGTGTGTGTGTGTGTCTCTGTGTGTGTGTGTGTGTGTGTGTCTCTGTGTGTGTGTGTCTCTGTGTGTCTCTGTGTGTGTGTGTGT